>APFE030098195.1:72136-116306 GCA_000404065.3 Pinus taeda
CAATATTAATTTGGGGGTCGTAGCAAATAAATAGGCAAAAATTTAAGATTTTTTTATGAAATGTAATTAAAGGAAAGACCCTAAAAGTTTAGAAATTAATTATTTTTTAAAATTCCCAAAATAATATTTCCATTTTTTTTTAAATTCTAACATAATAGAGTAAAATTAAATTCCATTCTTCAAAGAATAAATTCTCTCAAAAAAAAAGCAAATGTATTCTTTGTATTCTATGTTTTGAGGCAAAATAATCATAAGCAGATCCAATGGAAAATAAAGCAACTGAAAACTTACTCATAAATGAACACGTTTGTCTATTTTCCAATCTCATAATTCATTTGATGGACTATAAAAATTATGTAATATATGGAATCCAAGTGTCCTCGAATGGAATTATGGAGCGTGCAAGTGTACTAATGATGGCTCGTTATATAGAATATGAGAATTATATCCCAGCATCGGAGTGGAGTAAGAGTAGGCTAAGATAAGTATGATGCAGGTAACAATTATGGTAATGCAAGGTCGGGCTTGGCACGAGCCTACATCCCTTGTATCATATGTGGATTGCATTATGTTTAATGATAATATGATGCTCTCTATCTAAACGATGTTCAGTGAAGGAATAAGGAGTGCAACAATTATTGATGGTGTGACATGGTGGTTATGGAAATTATTGGAGCAGTGGATCCAAGTGAGATAGAGGTAACTTTCATCTCTTTCTCACATTAATTTTGTTAATTACAACATGAAAAAATCTAATCGGATGGAGCAAGACCAATATCTCTATTTATTATTCTTTGGGAAATAGGTGAATACATCAGCTGCATAATTGGAACTTCAAATTTCCAAAAGGTTCCCAAGGCGATTTGGTGGATGAAGTTGGATGAAGTTTGAGAGATCCAAGTAAAGTCTCAAATTTGACTATATGGTGTTCATTTTTTGCGAAATTTATTAAGGAGGGAGTCGAGTGTGGTTTGGTTATCATTTTTTGGGAAACTTATTAAGGAGGGAGTCGAGTGTGGTTTGGTTATCTTGTGTAGACTAGTGAGAGATTGAACGTGATTAGTATTGAGAAAGGGGTTTATGTTGGGAAGTATTCATGGTTGTAAATTAAGTGATGCATAGCCTATGAATCGTGGATTCTTAAGCTGCATAGGAAGGGAGATAGGGGCGATGAATAGATTTACTGGAGGAGGAGCTTGTGTTGCTACAAACAGAAATTTTACAACTCCAAATTCATCATAATCAAATAATATCTAGCTTAACATATACAATAGAGAAGATAATGAAGCATAACTCAAAAATTTAGATAAATCATGATGAAATAGATAAGGATACTTGACACATCCTACACTAGTTTTAGCAAAATTATCATCTTTTGGTAACTCTACTAGTCACAACATCTTAAAAATCCCTCATCTAAGTATTTTTGTTTCCATTCAAGAAAATCATGAGCTCTTGAATGAATATATTATGAGTGATAGTGGTGCTAAAATCAAGTGACTATTGATATATGCATGTTAGGCCATTGTTAGATTTTCTAGCAATCACAACATCTTAGAAATTCTTAATCTATATATATATATATATATATATATATATATATATATATATATATATAAAAACAAAATAATCATATTAGCTCACAGGGGGCAACTCAATTAACAATAACTGTTATAAATTGTTATGTAAACTATAAGATTTGAAGGTTCTCAAATACACATGGGTCAAACCATAAAAAATAAAAAAAAAATATAAAAAAAAATAAAAATAAAATCATATTAGGTAAATATTAAATTTAATAAACCATCTTATAATTTACTCAAACTTCAACATTCAACTTTTTTTTAAATTCACTATTGTGACATTGATATTATCAATTTTATGTGTATTTTTTGTTTGTTTGTATTGACCTAATTGGACTTGAATGAGGGGTACTCCATGCAACAGTTTAATATAATCCTATGTTTTCCTATCACACTTCTCTAACAATTTGATCAAATAAATAATATCATGAAAATTTGGGTTTCTCTAAGCATATCAATATTTTGGATAAATATTATTCTCTCTATATTATATTATAAACGTAGCCTAGCTAATAGACAAAATTATCATTTCCTAAGCATTTTTTTGTATTAATTTAAGAATCATGAGTTTAAATTATTTAATTTGCAAATTCAAATACCAACCACAACATCTTAAAAATTATATATATATATATATATATATATATTATATATATATATATATATAGGCTCACATACATTCGGGTGGACCGCTACATCCATTAGAAAATCCGGGCAGGACAACCCAAAGGGATCTACCAGTGGGCCAAACTAGCATGGCTAGCCCCAAGGGGCATCGAGGGAGATTTCGTCCCGTGAGATACTTAGCAACAGGAACTCGACCAATTAAAACTATCCTTGGGGTTATAATATATATATATATATATATTATATATATTATATATTATATATATATATATATATATATATATATGTATGTATATGTTCACATACATTTGGGTGAACGCTACATCCACAGGAAAATCCAATTTTCAACAATTTTTTCAAATCATAGTAACACTGATTTGATTATCATTTTTACATGTATTTTTTTTTGTTGGCATTAATTTAATTGGATTTGAATGAGAGACGCTCCATGCAACAATTAAATTTAATCTTTATTTTTTATTAAGTAGCTAATTTTATGAAAATTTTGAGTATATCTAACGTATATATTATTTTTTTTATACATATTTTTTTTCTATATATTATAAGCATAATTTAATTAATAGAGAAATGTTTCATTTTTCAATATTTTTTTCTATTACTTTTAAAGTTTTTTAAATTTGCAAGCTTCTCATTACTTGAAAATTTTTTCAAAATGCTTTAATTCATTTTTATATTAAAAACTTATTTTGAACGATAAGAAATCACAATTTTACCATAGATTATATCAACAAATTCTAAAAAATATTTATCTATTAATTATACCTCATATACCTATTCGCACTAATAAACTTATAAACATATTCTAACTAATAGATAATGAAGCATATCTCTAACAATAATTTATACCTTATAAACATATTCTCATTATTAGACTTATAAACATATTCTAACTAATAGATAATGAAACATATCTCTAACATTTTCAGGAATTGTGATGAAATAACTAGAATTTGTCGAACGGATGGAATATATTTAACATATCCTACATCGCATTCAACAAAACTCTCGGGTTTTTGGATAACTCTACTGGTTACACCATCTTAGAAATTTCTTATCTAAATGTTTTTGTTTCCACTAAGGAAAATGTGGAACTCCTGAATGAAGATACTCTGAGTGATAGTAGTGCTAAAATCAACTATTAATATGTACAAGCTAAGTATTTTTTACTTCTACACTTTTTGTTAAATTATATATACATTTAGCTAATTTTAAACACTAATATGCTAGATTTTTTTTTGAATTTAGCTAATAAAAAACTGAGAGAAACAATTTGAAACTCATCTTTTTTATATAATTATTAACATAAATATTTAATATTATTATTTAGGGAAAAAAACATTTTAATATTATTTATATAAAAGTAAACAAACTAACTATATATATAAGAATGATTCAAATATTAATTTTAATATTCAACTTACCAAAACTTTATCATTTGAAAAAAATCGATATACATTTAAAAAAAAAAAGTGTTGATTCAACATTTTATTCGAACAATATTTACTTTATATTTAGATATGCATTTATTAATTTTTTATATATAATTAAATAGTAAGAATATGAACTTTTTTTATTTATTAATAGTTTTTTATTCATTTTTTCTTCAAGAAATAGATAAGGTTTTCTAATTATAATAAAAATTTGGAGTCTAGGTAGAACCTTTACAAAAAGTTTCATGTTCTAATTTTACACTATATCACTATATCTAGAAGTCCAAATGATAAGAGTATTGAAGCATTGATTTAACATTTATCAAATGAAGCCCAAGATGTGGGCAAAAACAATATTGTTTTTTTTTGTTGATAAGTGGGTGAATCCTGAAAATCACTCTTACCCTGTGGTTGAGAGGCCATGACTCGGGGGCATCTAAGCTGTTAAAGTCACCTGGGGGTTGCACCCGGCCTGAGCCGCACCAGCGGAAACCATGCTAGATTTTTTGGTATCGGTGAGACTAGAACCGATAACCTTTGCTTACGGAGCACCTTAACAGTGCACTCCTTCACCGACTGTTCTAAATCTCTTTGATGGGAAAAAACAATATTTACTTTATATTTAATTATGGATTTATTAATTTATTTATATATATAATTAAAATAATGAAATGAACTTATTTTTTATTTATTAATAGTTTTTTTATCATTTTTTTTTCCTTAAAGAAATAGATAAGGTTCTCTAATTATAATAAAAATTTGGAGTCTCGTAGAACCTTGACAAAATGTTTCATGTTCCAAATTTACACTGTATCTAGAAGTCCAAATGATTGAGTATTGATGTTTATGGCAATCTTTTCCAACAATTTTAAATTGTAGCTTGCTATAGACTCTATAAAAAACTCCTAACACCAGTGTGTATCTACATAATATCAAAAGACTTCAATATTTAATATATTATCTGACAGAGAGTATCCATTCATCACCAATGTATACACATAGTTCTGTCACCATCCTCGGCTTGTTATTCTTATCCATCAAACATTCCTAACCTTTTTTGTGCATTTGATCCTTGCTAGTCCAAGCCACTGCCAAATTGGACTTAACTCCACTGTTGGAGTTTTTTACTATCTCTGCCACCCTAATATTCATGACTGCCAACTCAGTACGCATCTTTGATTGGAAGTTTTTGGAATTTCTTTTAAATAATTCATATTTGGTATTCATCAACAACTGGAATGTCATATGTTCCTTTTCCTCCACAACTCCCCTATGAATCATAGTTTTCAGAAGCCCTTCAACCAACTCTAGTAATCTTTCCAGAAGACAGTTCAATTCTGCCAATTTTCCTTCACGGGACAATTTATTTTGTGCCACCATAGCGGGATTTTCAAATCCTTTCAACTGAAGCTAAGAAAGGATGACTACCTCTACTCACATATATGATTACATATCACAAAGTAGGAACAAAGGTGAACTTCCCTACATCATATATAACCAAGTCTCTCTATGACCTGCCACCCTAGAGAATTAAATTGGAAGGCCTCTGAATTTGTGCTTAGATCACAGTGAATTCTTTGGAATGATAACAAACTGATACAAAGGAGTGAGATTAACTTTATATTATTGAGGATTAAATGCAATTGCAAAGTCGAGGCTCCCATCTTCAATTTAAGCCCTAACTTGCCTTGATATGATAAACTCAATTTCCACTTGTGCTCGCATGGAGCTAGATCCAATCCAAGGCTAGAGAGTTAATACAAGTTGGTGATCCACTCTTAACCAAAATTTGTTGACATAAATATGATTATGGGGGGATAATGTATATGGTTGGCTTCCTCTATGGAAGTCAATTCATTTATTCAACTACATGAGTCATTTTTTGTGGAACTTAGGACCTCATTATTGTTCCTAGAAATCGTGGGATCTTTGAGATTGTTATCATTGTTTGATCCGCTTCTAAGGTCCCTTGTTCCAAAGTGGTATCTTTTTCTTCCAATGAGTCATCCTTTGTGTTCAATTGTTTAAACACATGAAAATTTTCAATTTGTTCAAATTGCAAATAGACTAAAAAATCCTTTGTAAAATAGGAGTAAGGTTTGAGTTTGGCATTCCCCTAGCTTTCCTCACCTAGTAAATCACTATCATTGAGACTCTAAACACTCAGAAGTTGGTGATTTCTTTTCAGTTTCCAATTCCAGTCTTTTCCAATGTGTAAGATATTCATCTTGGTTGTTATTTGCTACTCCCAAGCCCCAAGCAAATTAAGTCTGTTTTTTTTTTTCATTCGGGTGAAATATGACCCCTCTTGCTCCTCCACCCTTGGATTTCCTTTCGAGGATCCATCAAAGAAGAATAAAAATCATTTTTTGTTCAATCTCCATTATTGAAATTTTTTCAAGTTCTATTTGATACAAATTTTTATGCTATCAGTAGGTTGGAGTTTGAAGCTACTAGCATGATTTAGTGGCTTGCCTACTTGTATCCATTCCTTTTCCAAAGGATTAAGATTGGCAAGGTCAGTGTCTTTATATCCACGGATTGTGATTGCCTCAAATAATAGACTTGATTCCTTATGGGCCATGAAGATAATGTCTGGATGTTCTCCTTTGAAAGCTGCTTGACTTCTAGAAATCCATATTGACCATCAAATATATCCGGGGAGAACCTCCCAATAGTGAACTGGAAGGGATGAATCCTTTTGAGGCCATGGATATTTATTTATCCATGGTTTGAACATTTATGCCCATGTTCCAAGGATTACTTCAATATATGTCAAATTTCCATATACTTCTTGCCAAACTTCTAGGGAGAAGGGACATTGTCTAAAGAGATGTGGGATGTTTTCATCTACTACCCTACATATAACACATCTCAATGGACCTTCTATATTTCTTTTCTTGAGTTTTTCTGCAGTTAATATTTTTTTTATCTACTAAATCCTAACAGAAGGTATTCACTTTGGGGATCCCATCCTTTTTCCAAATTCTCCTCCATAGCTTCTTAGGATCAAAGATGAGGGAGCCTTTTAACTAGGACCTCATACTTTTCTCTAACTATATATCCATGATGAGGGTTCATTCTCCAAGATCATTGATCTCAGGATGTATTGAATATAGGATCCATTCCTTTTGGATTTTGAATTAGCGTTTCCCATTGCAATTGAAGATTTGGAGGTAAATATAGGCATGACCAACCTTTCCAAACCCCATAATCATCTCATTTGGATATTTATTTTAGCCTTACATATCCTTCATCGTGCATCCAATTCACCAGATCAAGGATTTATTCTCGTTCCCCCAAGGGTCCTTCTAGATTGTAATTCTCCTTCCAGAGGTTGATGTGTGCTCCATTCTTAGGGTGCTAATTCAAATGTTCAAGAATTTTTATACTTTATTTTAAAATAAATTTTAAATAATAATGAAATTTTTCATTTAAAAAGAAGAAGACCAAAACACTACAAAATAACTAATCCCTACTCTCCCATCACCTTCCATATGGAATGAGATTCATTTTACAACCACCTCCATTTCCCCAAACTAGGAAGTTCGATGCAAAATTCGATGTTATACTATGACATACTATTGTCATATCCTTCTGAACAAGGATAAGCATATTGTTATGCATTTTCCATTTACACTGAAACCCATTATTTGTCATGGCAATCAGGGGAATTTTGAGGTCTAAAATGGGCCTCATAGGGAAATTATAAAATAATAGTGGAAATAGTAAAATAAGATTAGATTATATCATCAAATTTTAGAGGGAAAAAAATAAATAAATAAAAAAACTGTTTTTTCAACTCATATTTTCAACTTATATCCCTATAGGTTTACTCAAATTTTGAGCAACAACACTCGTTGGATACAAAATTTGATCCCTCATTCAAGGAGTACCCATGTCGCATAGTTTTGATAGATCTTCTACATGAAAAATGAGATATACATGAAAAATGTTATGGAAATCACATTTTTCATGTATTTCTCATTTTTCATGTAGCAGGTTCCATCGAAAGTATACAACATGGGTACTCCTTGGAAGAGGAATCAAATTTTTCATCCAACAAGTACTCTCACTCGAAATTTGAGTAAAATATTAGGAAGATAAGTTAAAAATACGAGTTGAAAAAATAGTTCTATGATTTATTATTTTTTAAACTTTTTAGTTTTTTACTCCAAAAATGGTGGATCGTCCCCCATGGTTGACATCATAATCTTGAATCCTATTGGTTCTTATAAAGTTTATTTTGGTTGTACATTTTTCTTAGGAGGTCCATTTTAGACCTCAAAATTGCCCTAATGTCTATATTAAAAAGGCATTCTCTAATTAACCTATTATAGAAACTCAACTCAACAGGGATTGGGGTCTGGGCGAGTTAGAGATCCTACCATAAATCCAAGACCTTGGAAGAGTTCTACCAAAATATGCCAAAGACCTAATTGAATCCAAGGTGTGGTTCTTCCAAATTATTCAGGTATATATGTTTACAAGTATATGTCCTTCCAAATAAAGGAAAATTAGTTATTGATTTGGATAATTTTCTCACCCATGAGGTGTAGACCAATTGATTTGTGAAGGGTTTAGTGCCCAGTCTTGAGTTCAAACATCATGGGGAGAGGTTGAGAATGAAAGCCAATTTAAGTAAATTGAAGCTCTCCCAATGAACATCCAGTAACATTGTTAAATGAAAACTACTTGAAAGGTAAGTTACTTAAAACATTCCAAATAGAAAGTCAAACTAGATATGCTACAAATATTATGTATTTTACCTTTAAAATTAATATATTTAAAACAAATTAGTTAGACAATGAATCCATGTATTTTACGAATTTGGATATTCCTAAATGAAATTAATGATACATAAATCATATCACTGAATAAATAATTTTATCTCACATGAAATTATCAACATTATAGTGCCCCAAAAAAATAATGTGAAAATTTAATATACCTATGTAAGTTTTGAAATTTGAAAAAGTTGTCTATGTACCTATTCTCGAATATGTCTTTCTCACTTCAATACTTTATATTGTGCTATCTCATTACCACAAGGAGCAAGTCTTAAAGATTATGCCTATTTAAGTATTTTCGAAGGTACATATCCTAGTTTTGGCACCATTTTTGTTTGTTTGAATTTCAGCATTTTAATGTTCTATATGTTAGGTTATACATAATGTAGTATACCTAGGGGGGATATTATGGAGTACCTCCCTAGGTATCTTATACCACTTGTAATGGATCTGACCTGCAATTATATGAAAATAGAAATATGCCCAGAAATAACAAGAGAGAAATAGATGAACTTCATATATTTATTAATATCAAAACCCTTGATGTAGGGTAACACCATACAGTCACTCCTTAAGGAAGGAGAACACTCCATAAGCCATATTCTTGTTCATACAATATTCCTTGACATCCCTCAATGGGGAGTCTTTAGCCTCTATATAGGATTCATACATACAATACCATGGGTCATAACCATGGTTCTCTCAATACCATATATCTAATATAATGGGTTTATAACATTATTGATAACTACTTGTGGTCCCTTACATGATGCGAGTTAACCACTTTATTTATTAACTATGGCCCATCCCATTATTACATTATTCCCTTGGGTACCTCCCTCTGTACACCATAATATCCCCCCTAGGTATACTACACATAATTTTTCCAACTATATGAATGAGGGTGATTCCTACTATATTTTTATAAAATTATTCTTAGATGAAATGTATTAATGCTCATATTGTATGTGATGAATTGTGTAGTGACAATCATGGGGTCCAATTGTGTAGTGACAATCACGAGGCTCTTGCCATGCAAAGTGAGGAGGTCTAAGGAAATAATCAACATGGTAGGAGATGGGATTTGGCTATAGTATTTCAGATCCTTTTACTGCAACATTGAAAAATTGATACATGTGATGGATTGTGTCATGAAAGCCATGGATAGTTGATCAGATGATGGCTATGAAAAGTGAGGAGGAGGCAAGGTATATGTGATTTATTCAATATGCTTGTTAAGTCTTTCCAAATTTATATTGCAGTCTATTTACAACTCCCCAAAAAACATGTTCAATTCTCTTCTCAAGTGTTTCCAAATTGCAAAGTTTAATACTTACAAGTAACTCTCCAACCAATATTTTCTTTCAAAGGAAAAAAATGATTTCTTTTCATTAATATAAAAAGAGAGTACATAAACAAAGATCAGTCTCAATGTAACCATCATTTCCCATTTGAAGAAATTTGTAGATTTCTTTAGTTTCTTTGCTTTTTATACAAGATCCCCCCTTCTATAATCTAATAAAAAGGTCCTAAATCTATAATAATATAACAAATTATTTGTATCCCCTACAGATATGTCTGATCAAAAAGTTACAACAAATGATTATCCCACTATTTCTTAGCCACAATTCCTCTCCAAAGAAAGAAAAGGATGCCCCTAAGGAAAATAGAAAAATAAACAAAATATCACCTCCTAAGAGAAATTTATGCAACCAACATAGATCAAGGCATCCCAAACAAATGTTGCAAAGAATAATTTTGCTAGGTCCTTAGATATACCTCTCTTCGATAGAAGATCGACAACCTGATTCTACTCCCTACAAATATTCCTAAAATAAATATACTACAAAAGAACTCACTAGATTATGTATGTGCCACATCCAATTTGATAAAATAGGATGATTATACTGTGTATAATCCTTGACCCCATTAATGATGCCCTTTGCATCACCATTACAAGAAATATCTCCAAACCCAACCATTTTTTACATATGAGAAATCCGCGTAAAGCAATAATTTCAGTCATCTTGTTTGTGCCATATCCACCCTCCTGGTTCTAAAACAATAAAAGCACCACATCCACAATTCCTCTGGAAACAAGCTCCATCAAAAAAATATATAGGAATATCCTTCCAAATGTCCTTGTAATTGATCTTCGTCTTGTATGTGTGCTTCTTTGTCATCCCTATTTCTGCATAATATGCCATTGTTTTAATCACAACATCCCTAACCATATCCATTTTCTGGTCGAACGCAAAAGAATTCCTATTGCTCCATATGGAACTCTCTAATGAATATGACATAAAATTAAGGGTAGTTATACCCACTTATATGAATATGGTTTATTGACTTGGGAACAAGCAAAGGAAACAAAATATATGCTAGAGACCATGAAACTAAGGCATTGGTCTTCAATGAAGATATCAATGATATATCAAGCCATCCAACATGGCTTTATTTTCATTATATTATGTCACAATAGAATGGTAAGAACCTTGAGGGGATGAGATTGGGTGAAAGTCTTGTGAATTTTTTTTGCTAGACTAGTTAACTCTTAAAATTGGGCATGTTTCCTAAACTCACACAATAAATAATAAGATTTATTCTTCCATCTTGAAAAAAAAAAACTTATTTGAAATAACAATTTATTGTTTCCTTGGGCATGATACAATGGTAGGCACAACAATGTGGTTAATTATACCTAGAGTGTAAAATTTTCAATATACAACAAAAAACTTTATATTTCCATGACTAAAATAATGTATGAATCCATAAGTTTGGATTGAATCTCAAACTCGAACCTAGAATATTAAAAAATATATAGAGGGAGAAATACTACAATTTTTTTATATATTGTTGCAAAACAATAATGTCCTTTGCAACAATTAGATTCCAAGATTAGAAAAGATAGATAGAGTATAAACGTATAACTAATTTGTATATCCTATTGCTTGTCCAATTGACATTAGAGAGTAATGCAACATGGAGGGAAAAGTTACAAACTAAATAATTGTAAACTATAACATTAAATTAGATAGAAAAAGGAAGTTTCAAGTGAGCAGTATTCTTTTCCTTAAATCCTAAACCAAAGGAACTAGTGGTTACAAAATTAGAGAGAACAACTAAACACTAAGAAAACCATCCAATAACATGATCAATCCAAAAAATGATTAAATTGAAAGACAATGCTTCATTGATTCATAAAATGCATGTTTATACATAGAATTTATTCTAGAAAAACCTAGGATAACTTTGTCAAAATAGAGAAACAGGAAATACCTAGATTTAACTAACTGACATAACTAAGCTCTTCTAGAGCATTCTACATAAATAAAAATAGAAGGAAAAATTACATTGCCTAACACCCTCCTTTAATTTTTACTATTACAAATAGCAACACAAACAACACCTGAGTGTTGTCCAAAACGGTCTAATGCCAATGGAATGGGGAAAATGTCCACCAACTGGCCCTAAGACTTACAAAAATGTAGAATATTGTCATTGTTAACAAGCTCATGGAGAGGATGATAGTGAGTGTAAATGTGTTTAACTTTGATATGAAATACATGATTATTGAATAGTGGATTGGTTGAACAATTGTCACAAAATATGGGTTTCCCAAGTCATAGCTTCTATTATTATGGTTGTGAGTGATTGCATTTTTGTCTGTTCTCTATTTTATGAATTTCTATATTGCATACATAAGAATAACATAGTAATTAAATAATATAGAAATCTAAAGAAAAATCAATCCTCATAGTGTAATTTTTAGTTTTTTAAATACACTTTAGTAGATATGATGTAATGAAATATCTAGTAGAATATCCATGGAAACGTAAAGATCATTCTGGTGTCAAAGTAGGTTTATTTGGCTATATTGTGGGGAGTTTCATGGGATCCATATCAATTAAGTAAAAAGTCAAACCCCAGCTATGGCCAATGTATCTATTAACAAACCCTCCATATCCCATAGAGGAGAGGTTTTTGTAGCTAGAAGCACAAGTCATAGATAAAAACTGTAATGTGAACCTCTTCATGGTGGCCTTGAAAAGTAAGATTGGGCTATTTAGAGAAGATTGAGGTTTCAATGTAGATGTCACACTAGAGGGAACATCGAAGGATCAAGAAGAACTAGAGAAGGAGTCTAAGAGAGAAAATGAAAAGGAGCAACCTAGTTTGGGTGTCATGGACCATTCACAATCCCTACTCAAGATGGAAGGCATGGTTGACATAAAACCATATCAAGAGTATATTGACACTTTGAACTTAAACCTCTAGTTTCTTCAATTAGAATCTTATTTTAGTGTTCATCATACAAAGGAATAACACAAAATTTCATTTTATTGATTGAAATTAAAGGGCAATGCCCTGAGCTAGTGGAAAAGTTGCATAAAACCCCTAAGGTTAAAGGGACATCCTCAAGTTACTAAGTGGGATGATTCCAAAACTTTCATAAATTCACAATCTTGCCTTCTCAGATATGTATATGACAAATGAATCAAGTGGCATTACTTCATGTATAGACAATGATAGAATGTATAGGAGTACACCAAAGAATTTAGAAAGATGGCCATAATGTTGGTTATCTCCCCAAAGAACCCAAGCATACTTCTCAAGTAAGTGGGGGGTCTATAGAGCCATTTTCGGAAGAAAGTGAAGTTGTTCAAATCAAGGATGATGGATAGGGATTTTGTATAGGCACAATGCCCAAAGAATATAAGCTAGAAAAAAGTGAAATCAAGTGGGTTTGGGCAGAAAGAGCACTAAGAAGATTCCAAAGAGGGGAAGAGGAAGTGAAAAGAGAGAAAAGCAAAAAATATACAAACTACACCACACTAGTGCAAATATCCCAATAACCATGACAACCATTGTGACATTGATGGTCATCTAAAGGAGAAGTTTTTCAACTTACATCCAAAGCTTATCTTAAAGAAGCAAAAGAAAGACAGTGAGAAGAAAAATATCATGGTCACATATTCAAGTAATTAAGTGAAATGAACCTTGGATATATATGAGAATATTTTCTATACATCTATATAAAATGGGGTGAATATGAGTAGCCTTCAACAAAAGGAAGAGAAAAAATGTCTAGTCTCTTCCATTTAAATATATAGGTGGAGACAAAAAATGATGCTCTGTTTGACTCAAGCTCATAGGTGAATTTCATAAAAATAGATATGGTCAAGAAAATATGAATGGGGAATCATTACCATCCCATACCATATCCATTCGGATGGGTCAACAAGGAAGAAAAGATAAAGGTAATGAAAAAGTGCAAAATCAAATTTGTTCTTAGTGTTGATTTTATTAATGAAATAGAGTTGGATGTAGTTTCACTTGATGTATATTGATTTGTATTTCAAAGTCCCTATATGTACATGTGGGATGTGATATTCATGTGGAGAGCCAAACAATACTAACCCATCAAGAAAAAAAATTCCTTCACCATCAATGCAGATAAGCGAAAGTTCAAGATCTTGCTAGTAAGTGCTAACTAGGTCAAAAAGTTGATTGATTCTAGAAAAAAACATGTTTTGTTGTTTCTAAGAGAAAATCATTCTAAAGAATATTCCAAGAGAGATAATTCATCCCTAAAGGGGTGTACTAAGGAAAAAAAATAACAATTGGAATATTTTCTACTAGTGTATAGATGTGTGTTATAGGAGCGTAAAGGGCTACCACCCAAGAAGGAAGTGGAACACAAGATTGAGTTATTGCCAAAACCTTTGTTCCAAACATTGGGTTATATAGGTATATGGGAAAATGAGGTGAAGAATTATTTATAGAAGCCATTGGAACATGGTGTTATTTGACCAAGAACCTCACTAGGTGGGTCATCCATTATAATTATCCTTGAGCAGGATTAGACTTAGTAGATGTGCTTTGATTATATGGTGTTAAAAAAATTACACTTAAGAACAGATACCCCATAACAAAGATAGATGCATATGTTGGATAAGTTGCAACAAGCCACATAATTCATTAAGTTAGACTTGAAGTCAAAATATCACCAATTTCGGGTCAAAGAGGATGATATCTATAAGACCACTTTCGAAACCAAACAAGGTTTGTATGAGTGGTTAGTTATGTCATTTGGCCTATGCAATGCACTATCTATGTTCATGAGGTTAATGAATGATATACTACACCTTTTCATAGATTCATTCATTTTTTTATTTATTTGGGTGATATATTGGCATATAGGTCCACCTCAGAAGAGCACGTCTTACATTTAATGTAGGTGTTAGATACATTAAAAAAGTATTAGTTACTCCGAAATCTCAAGAAATGTGAGTTTCCATAACAATATTTGGTGTATCTGGAATATGTTATAGGTGGAGGAGAGATAAAGATAGATCCTACCAAGATGAAGGCCAACATGAAGTGGTCAATTCCTACTGATGTTTCTGAGGTAGGATTTTCCTTGGAGAAACAAAATACTTCAATAAATTCATAGCCTCTTTTTTAGTAGCAACACCACCACTCCATAACATAGAAAAGAGTGGGAAGAGTTTCCAATAAGGAAAGGGTCAACATAGGACCTTTGAGGAGTTAAAGAAGAAGATCATTCAAGCTCCAATTTTTCCATTACCAAACTTGCAAAATACCTTTGAAGTGGAGATAGATGTGAGTGTGCATGTTATGGGAGTAGTCTTTATGCCTAAAGGGTGGTATGGTGACATTTTAAAGTATATCATGGGTTAGTTATCAACTACCTTACTTACGACAAGGAGATATAAGCCTTGGACTAAATTTTGAAGAAGTAAAAACACTATCTGATGGAAAAGGAAATATAAATCCATGCATATCACCAACCACTATAGTAGCTAGAGGCATAAAGTGATCTACATCAGACTAGGCATTACAAGTGGATGGGGGTTTTACATCACTTTCATTCAGTGATATAAGTATAATAAGGGTAGCACAAACAAGTTGGTTGACATGCTTTCAAGGCCACCCACATTAAGGATCACAACTTTTGGAACTCTTATGCACATGGATCCTCTCACCCATGATGCATACTATTATAGGCCATTTTTTCACATCTAGCAAATAGGACTACAAATTGGATCCATCAACATCCATCAACACCTTGTCATCATCCCTACACAAATCCCTAAGTATGACTCTCTTAAATCCATGAGTTTATAACCTTTACTGCTTCATTTCAGTGCTTTTAAGGCCCAAAGCACCTAGGCCCCTCAGGGACCTACTTTGAGTGGCAGGTTGCTAATTTTTTCACATGCTCTAATTAGAGCAGGTTTTGCCTTGTAGGGGGTGCATTGATTAAGAAAATTTGTGAAAAATAAGAAGAATCCTTAAGATTCCTCTTACACACTCTTCTAGGAGTTGTTACAATTATTTACCTTGGATAAGAACTTTGAATCCTATCTCCCCTATATTGTATTTTTCACCTTCTTATCCCTTGAGCTCATCCTCCCATCAAGAGTGGATCTCAAGCCTGTATTGGTAAATGGATAAGAATTCCTAAACTGCCATCCTCTCCTATATATTTATTTACATCCACAAGTTATAGGTTGGCTTTTGGAGATTAATCATAGCCTTATGTTGTTGCTTTGATCATAAGAGAGACATCATTCCAATGCATTAGGTTGGCTTCGGGTTGTAAATTGTGACAAGGAAGGACAAGTTAACTTAGGAGGTTCTCTACAACGTCAACTTCCATTTTTTGTTGTAAACTATCTCCCTTCCATTTTAATATAAAGTGTTGGGTATCAGAGGACCGACGTAATGGTTTTGGGACTCAAAGTCTGCAATTCAGGGAAAAAGAATGGTAAAGACCTCGCGAAGCAGATAGAGTGTGAATTGTAATAAGTCAAGTCAAAGGGTTCTTCACCCAAGAATAATATAAAGTAATAGAAAGAGATTCGGCCTACCCATGGTCCACGAACCATGGGAATGTATAAATAGAGCAAGGCTCTACGGCTAGAAGTCAGTTTTTGGAGAAGTTTTTGTCTTGGATATTGGTGTTATGGTTTTGTGAAGACAGTATTATCTACGTCTATAAGTCCGAGTCAAGGGTGTTGGTAGATAGATAGTGCACACAGGCCAAGTAGAGTCTGCAACTATGTGCATGGACCCTTGTAGCTAAGTGCGTAGGGCAAATCTGGTTGTATGGACAGAGGATTTTAATAAAGATAAGTGGTTTCTGAAGTATCGTGATCTATTGTGTTCTATTTTATGCATCTGTTATATGAGTTTATATCTTTTGTTATTGTGATTGTGCACATTGAGTTTTATTGTTAAATGTTTGCTTAAAGGCTATAACAAGAAGATCGGATCTATAATAATTTCATTAGTAAGGAAGTACGCCCACGCGGATCTCTGTGAAAGCTCGATAACAATCCAGAGTGGTGTGAGGCCACAAAACGGTTTGAAACCCCTACAGACCAAATTAAGACATCCCAAGGGTGCAGAAACCTAGTTCCAGCACCCTCCCCTACTACCTTGGGTGAGACCTAAGTTCGTGCTCCACGGGTTGTTGCCAAAAGGGCTGGTAGTTGCGAGATTTGTTTGCCTAGTAACTCTTCCGAACCTGGGTCAGGGCCCAATAAGCCAACAAATGGTTCGTTTCCAGGATCGGGATTTGCCTATGGGATGTCTGATGTCGGAACACTGGAACCCTACAAAGAAAGAACTTGAAGATTGGTCAGATCAGAAGCTTCACAAATTTGTGGTACAAGAAAAGAGAAACCTACGGATATCGGAGGAAAGGTGGTTGGATCACTACATATACACAAAAATCCACGAGATCTTCTTTGCATCGTTTTCGACAGAACTGTATGAGTGGATCACAAGGCTAGCTGATAGTCAGGGAAGGTGTAGACTGGATCAGCCCATCACGTGGACTCCAGATTTGGTGCATAGGCTGGAAGCATCTGAAGACAAAATTGCACAGGCAGTAGATCATTGGTTGGATCGAGTAATAGGAGGGTTTATAACTAAGTTTGTGATAGATGCAACTGTGAGTTACAGCGAGGAAGAAAGGAACTTTCTCCAAGGGCCATGGGGTAAGTACATCAAATCATTGAATACTTGGATTAAAATGTTGTTATGTGAAAAATGGGTTATGCGCATCCATTGATGTCTAGGGTAACGAGGAGCAGAAGAGGCTACCGAGGGATAGAAGGATTAGAAAATAGTCCTCTGATTTCATTCTCGTGAGAAAGCGAGGAGGAGCTTGCAGGGTTATCCCAAAGAAGTGAATTCTGATTGATAAAGCAGTGATTTCCACCAATACCACCATCATCCACGCCATCGCCTACTTCACCTACATCCAACCCATCTTCACCCACCCCACCGCTGCCACCACCGAGGGTAGGGATGGCAATTGCAATCAAGTTACCAGTACTTAGAGGCATAGAAAATGAGGAACAAGATCAATTCTAGTTCGTGGTAAAGGCTGTATGGGAAGTCTAAGGCATAACAGATGAGAACATCAAAAAGGCTTCTTTAGTCAGCACGTTGCAGGACTATGCATTGACATTGTATAGAAAGTACTCTAGCGATCACCTGAATGCAGGAATAGTGGTGATTTAGGACTTACTGAACAAATAATTTAGCCGACCAAAATCAGAAACGCAGTCGATCATCGGGTTCAAGGAGATTATGATGATTCCTAGTGAAACCCCGTGGGATCTGGATCAAAGATTGAAAAGTACAATCCGTGAGGAAAATATGATGCTTACGAACGTGTAGCACCGCGTGTGGTTTGTGGCATCATTGACACCACATCTGAGGACGGTGCTATCACAGCAAAAGATCTCAACCCAAGCTGAAGCATTGGAGACAATGATGAAGTTGCATGAAAGCCCAATATAGGATCTAGGGTTGGGAGTTCAGCAAATGCAGGTGCAACTACAAAACCTATGTAGAAATGCAAAGTCTGAAAAAAGATAAAGCACCCTAGTCAGAAGCGCGTGTAGAGGTTTGGTGCATAAAATCCAAAGGCTAGGGTCACGATAAGGATCACTGTTCGATATTCACAAACTATTAGGCAAGAGGGGGACCAATGTCATTGCGACTAGAGGCACAAGTAGGGTTGAGCATGGCACCCTCGCTCTGGTGCGAAATCTATCAGGTGGGAGGAAAGCACAACAACTGTCATCTATTGCCAAAACTAATACGACCCCCTTAGCAGCTATTTTGCAATTTTTGTAGATCAATGGGCCATGACGAACAAAATTGCTAAAGTTATGAGTTGTTGATGGAATGGACACCTGCCTATAGGATGTAGACTGAGGCGCGAGGTCAGGATCCAGCTATAGCAATAGCACAGGGTGGATTTCAGGGACGCAGATGGGGACGAGGAGGAATGGGACCTGGGCGAGGCCAGGGGAAATTAATCTGCTACAATTGTGGAGGACCAGGGCACTGCACAAAGGGATTGCATGAACCTGACCAAAAAATGTTGCTTGTACTGTTACCAATTCGATCATGATGTAGTATATTGCCTGACACTAATTACACAAATGCGTGAAAAAGGGGTGCTCCAGGCTACTCCCACTTAGAACATCCAGATGAAGAAGGCGGAACTGTGTGAGGAGGATCCTAATGTGAACATGATGCATAGAATTCATGTGACTACAGGAGAAGATAAGTGGAAGCAACTTGAGGAGGATGCATGGGTTTGCAAGGCCCCTACAAAGCAACCTGAATTTGATTTAGAGTGCAGGAAGGAAAAATTTATGGAAGCTAAGAAGAGCTTCGAGGAGCCTTCTACTTCAGGTAGCAAGGATCAGACCAAGCCAGAGTTGGATACTTCTATGTTAACTACCTTTTTAGAGGCATGCATGAAACTACTACGAGACACTAGAGCGGTGAAAGGATTGTAAGAATTGATAACTAGGTGCACAGGGTCTAGTGAACTGCGCATGATTAGGAAGCTAGGCAAGCATGCTTTATGCATAGGGTGGGAGATGCGGTTGACTGCCCAGATTGGTGACTATGAGATGGATCATGTTGTTCTGGACTTGGAGTCAGATGCGAATGTCCTACCTAAACAAACATGGGAATGCATGGGTAGGCCCACATTACAATGGTCTCCTATTCAATTATGGATGGAAAACCAACAAAAGATCTTGCCCATGGGGAGACAACAAGGAGTCACTGTAGATATAGAAGGCACAAGCACACAAACAGACTTGGAGGTAATAGAAATTGTGGATGACAGTAACCCTTACCCAACACTATTGGGGATAGACTGGGCCATGGACATGAATGGAGTCATTAATATAAAAGATCAAAAGATGATATTTGAGAAAAATTCTCTGTGTGTAGTCGTCCCGCTAGATCGAGCCGAAGGGGTGTGCTACACTGAACTCGTACATGACAAGGAGAGTGATGAGGACTTGGATCATATCTACTAGATCACCGCACAAGATTAGGATTGGGTGAATCTGACAATGGACGTGAGAATCTCCTAGGAACGTGACAGTTCCTGTACATCGAACTCCGATGAAGAGATTGAGAAATGTTAAATCGATTGCATGAGGTAACAATGCTAAATTGTAATATGATGACTAGATCACTATGCTCTGTAACAATAGAAACAAGGGAGTGGCCAAACGATGGGGGTGAAATGAAAGTGGAGGAACTAGTAGACCATTGCGAACCGGTGAGTTTGGAAGAAAATCATGGTGCACAAACAGGGTCGTCGAGTGCAACAACTACATAAGGATGGAGTATACACCAAAACACTACGGAAAAGTGGCATGACTCTAGGAGGAAGGTGTGTGGTCAGATTGGCGGACAAAAGGGGGTGAGCATACATCAGAAACATAAGGTGTGGATGTATGGTGTGCTAATGCCTAACCGCATGCGAAGCAAAAATCTAAATCCTCCACAGCTATGTAGCCCATCAAATGTCTGCAACAAAACCACCAAGAAAGCAAGAGGACACACGAACAGTATAAGATGATCAACTAGGATACTAGAGAGTTGATGGACCTATCACGGGAGGCCAAGGTGCACTTCTCAATAGTAAGACAAGAAGGAAACTAGAATGGCTACTCTAGCATCAGGCTACGTGAAATCCATGAGAATTGGGCACAACAGAGAGGGAGAAGTGGGATGATAGGGAAAGGAATCAACAAAATAAAACATGGCGTCACACAAGCAGGCCGCACAACTCTACACGTCAGAAAACCCAGTCTGGCCTGGTCTATCTTGAAAATAAGATGAGCTACGACCCCACTATTACAGCTGCGACCACACCAACAGAGGAGTGCACCCCATACAGCAGCACCTAAGGAGCTAATGGATACAAAAGCACTCGAAAGGTGCCCACAGCCTGGGCTAGTAGGGATGCTAAGACATCACACCTGGGGTGCAACCACCTGACTAGCTGTGGAAAGCACAGTCTTAACGCCTCTTACATTTGAAACAAGGTATCGGACTATAAACAAGTTTGTGGGAGGTCAGCGCAGAAAGAACGTTTTGTGCAGGGCCAGTGGGATAGCACAATCGCAGCTGTGCCAAAGGGGCTGCGCTACTGCATGGAAAGGGTGGCAAGTGGCCGTTAACACTACTATTCATGACAAGAGGTTCCAGTTATGGTAGCAAGGAACGGATGGCTTGCCATTAAGACAAAAGTTTCAAGATAGATACAAAAATATCTACTACCGAGAAGATATTAATGCACTAGAAGTGGAGGGAAGGGATATATTCAAATCTATGCACTTTTAAAAACCCTTTGGACAATGATAAGATATGTGAGATCAGAACCGGTGAAGACCAACAAACACCCCGCTACCAGGCATCCCATGCGTACCATGGCAAGAACCCAGGCACGGTTCACAGAAGAGTTGCATCCAACCCAAGAGGATCCAGATGAAGGAGCGCTGGCCCTCGAGGTTCCAAAGTCCCCGCGCACACCGTGGCCCTAGAAAAACAACTAGATGATGGGGCTAGTTAGGGTATCACCGAGATTCAATAGAAGGTTAGTAGCTGAGAAGGGAAAAACAATCACCACCGAACCCGACAAGGATGACGAATATTTGCAAGCCCTAATTACTCATATTGAATCACAGGATGAGGACGAAGAAGCTGTGTTTCAAATACCTTCCTTACCCCCATATGTCTCCCCATGAAATGGCATGGCCAAGATACCAAAGGACCTGGACGCTACAAAGAATACGCTACAAACCCCACTTCTTCTAGATGGGATAAGGTTTGATGGTTTGCTACTGGGCTGAGTACCGAGTATCAAGTTTGAGGATTGGGATCTAGCAGACAATGACAAGTTCCCCCAATTGGCCACAGAAAAATTACTACCGCGGAAATGGTTACTGGGTGTGGAAAAGGCAGGCTTACTAAATCTGAGGTGGATACCCCACTATCACCACACGGCCATTACCATTTTTGTGATCCGACAGTTACTCTGTTTGGTACATGATGGGTATCTCTAGTTGGAAGAGCCAATTCCAATCACAGCCGATTTAGTACACTAGATTACTCACCTGCCGATTAAAGGGAACAACCCCACAAACATAGCCAGAACAAGTAGTGATGTGGGTCTTGCAGAAACAATGAAGGCCAAATATAAACTAGAAAAAGGAAAGCATGGGTATGTAATAGAAAGCATCAATGACCGAGATGTGTGAGTCGCCACCTAGCTACTAGCCAGTAAACTCATGAGGAAATGCTACGCAGATGAGGTGTCAGCCCCTCTTATTGTGCTTGTGGAGTAGTGTGAAAAAAGAGTACAGTTCAAGTGGGTGCAGTTCTTAAGCGAATAATTTTTAACAAATTGTAAGGAAGCTCAGGACAAAGGTAAGACTTTCCATTATGCATGGTTGCTACTCTCAATCCTTCTGGTTGTAGGCGAATTTCCACAAGGTAGTCAATTTCCCGGCATTGAGCCCAACCTACCTGAAGCAATGCGGTTTACCTCGCTCTTGTCTACAAAGGATGCCACGAAGGTCTGGGAGATCAAGGTATTTTGAATATTCATGGAAGCAAGTATCCAAACATGGATCGCTTGCAGACCTCGAATGTCCCCAACAGTCTACAACAATTTGTGAAGCATAGTCGAGTTCAAAGAAAACATGCACAACCTATATATCTAGGCACGGAAGGATCCAAAGAGAACATGGTTCACACTCCCATTCATTGGAATAGGTGATGCCATTTATGAAGTCTTGTCAGCATGGCCTCCGGAATGGCGCACCTCGGACAAGGCCGCATTAGAAAGGATGGCAACACAGTAGCAAAAGAAGGAAATCCAAAAGTGACTCACTAAACTGGCGGAAAGGACACGTTAGGGACAAAAGGCTACTTCTCTATAGGAGGTGACCCAAAAAGTAGTTGCTAAAGAAAATATAGAGGATTAGGAAATGTCCTCAGAACAGGACAGGAAGAAGGAATCAGAGACACAGGTACGCATCGAACTCACCACAAAATCTCCCAAAGGCAAAAGGTCGTGCAACAAGGAATCACCACATGCACACAAGAAGTCCAAAGCAGCTAAGATGCTGGAAAAATAGGGATGATACCAAACCCTAGAAGATGTGACCCTCAAGAGGTGCAACCCTCGAGAGGGATGATACCAAACCTAGAAGATGATACAGCCGTAATCGAGCAGATGTTGCATAGTCACACAATGAACACTTTAGTATTTCCAAAAGGCATAGACTTAGCCGCAGTTGAGGGTGACATGCGAAGTTGGGGGTTAAATTTGACCACTCTGCCTCGAGAAACCCTCTACCAACTACAGGATGAAGTAATCACTGACCTGTGTGCCAAGGAAGTTCGTGCACTCCAAATCTTAATGGACCATAAGGAAATTTTGGAATATATAAACTTGCAGTGCGATAACTTGGTTTCCCATAGCCAGGAAGTGGAACGGGCCATGGCAGCAACTTGGATCAACGTACTAGAGTTGGTTGTCCGAGTGGAACTTCCAATAATGCACAAGATCCATTACATGGCCGCCAGATTTTGTCCGGCCCAAGAAGAGGTCATGAAGGCCAAGTGGGAATTAAATTTGAAAATATGGAGCTAAGACTAAAGGTGCAGCCACCCACACCCTCGGAAGTTCGAGAGTAGCACTGTGGCGAAAATCAAGTAGGGTTGGAAGTTATAATGCGCACGGTCCAAGACTGCTCGGGATTGTTGGATCAATCCCTACTTACGCTCACGTCTCTACAGGATGACCCAATGATACAGTAGGTAGAAATAGAAGTACAAGAGTTACAGTAGGAATATGACACCATCCGAGGGACTGTATGGATAGTCACCATCACACAACGACTCGCTATAATGAGGGAGGCCCAGGCTCTCAAGGCACAGGTTGACGCGGCTTGGCAGAAGGAAGCAGAGCTTAAATAACACATCCAACCTTGGCTGGATGAGGCATTTGTAGTCTCCTCCAACATTGAGGGACAATTAGCACACATGTAGGTATCATCTGAACCTTTGCAACTACAAAATTGGATACTGACACATCGGTGGCTTGCATAGAATGAGTAAAGCAAATGGTGGATGATTTTGCTGCGAGGGTAAGCGACGCGCAGAAGTTGTTGAATGACCTCTGCGCAAAGATTGCCACACCAGCCGAGTGACTCAGGACAAGTCACATTGATTGTGTTGGGGGCTTGTTGGGTAGCAAAGGCCCCGCGTAATGGTTTTGGGACTCAAAGTCTGCAATTTTGGGAAAAAAAATGGTAAAGACCCTGTGAAGCATGCGGAGCGTGAATTGTAATAAGTCAAGTCAAAGGGTTTTCCACCCAAGAATAATATAAAGTAATAGAAAGAGAGTTGGCCTACCCATGGTCCGTGGACCATGGGAATGTATAAATAGAGCAAGGCTCTATGGCTAGAAGTCAGTTTTTGGAGAAGTCTTTGTCTTGGATCTTGGTGTTATGGTTTTGTGAAGACAGTATTATCTACATCTGTAAGTCCGAGCTAAGGGTGTTGGTAGATAGATAGAGGCTCTGCAGTTGTGTGCATAGAGGCCTAGTAGAGTCTACAGCTGTGTGCACGGACCCCTGCAGTTGAGTGCACAGGGGAGATCTGGTTGTATGGAAAGAGGATTTTAATAAATATAAGTGGTTTTTTAAGTATCGTGATCTATTGTGTTTTGGTTTAGGCATTTGTTATATGAGTTTATCACCTTTGTTGTTGTGATTGTGCGCATTGAGATTTACTTTTAAATGTTTGCTTAAATACTATAACAAGAAGATCAAATCTATAATAATTTCATTAATAAGCAAGTACACCCACACAGATCTTTGCGGAAACTCGATAACAGTCTAGAGTGGCGCGAGGTCACAGAACGGTTGGCGACCCCTCTAGACCACATAAGACATCCCAAGGGTGCGGAAACCTAGTTCCAGCACCCTCCCCTGCTACCTCGGGTAAGACCTCAGTCTGCACTCTGCAGGCTACTGCCAAAAGGGCCGGTAGTTGTTGGATTTGTTTGGCTAATAACTCTTTTGAACCTAGGTCAGGGCCCAATAAGCCAACACAAAGAGTATATTATTTCCTACATGTGTTATGTTATGTTTATGTGCATGTGTTTCATTGCTATGTTGATCCATTGAATAGAGTGATCAAATAATGCTACATAGATGTCATAGATATTTAGCTTGTGTTTATTATTTGTATAGGTTCTAATTACAGTAATCCAAGCTACAGTTGGAGCTGACAAGCCAAAATGAGAGAATAGCTTGCGAAAAATCACAATTAAGTCATCTTTCCATTCTCCAATTCTTCTAAGGAAAACTTTAGTGCCTTTGACTTTTGTTGTTCTAGACCAGGCCACTTGTTCTAGGGAACATACTTCTATCCATAGTCGCAGACTCTATAAAAGAAATTGGCGACACCCCCAAGGCTGTCTGTCATGCCTGGCTACCAATCCTTGTCTGATACCTTCTCTAGTGTAGTAACTAGTCCATGGACATATCCCATAACATCTACATTGTAATTTTGTCTGCCACTTCATTAATGAACACTACACATACTACTCCTCTTCCTCCATCTACACCTAAATTTCAGTAGCAGGTTGGCGCTTATGTTAGTGGACATGGTTATTTATAACAGCCCAATCCATCTCCTATTGGGAACCCTCCACTTGGGGGTGGTTGCCTCTGTATTACCCTCCTCTTTCGAAAAGGGGGGAACTTGTTGTAGGTTCATTTATGTCTCCTCAAATCAATTCTTAGCCTCGAATGAGTCCTCCTTATTAATGAATCACTGCTAGTGTTTGGAAACCTACTTTGCATATTCAAACTGGTTTAGTTGTGGCTTCATATTTAGCTTCTCAACTTGTTTCGTCTACCCCTCAAATTTCCATTCAACAACCCATGACTCAACGCGTCTAAACTCAAATGAATGTGACTCAACCTTTATAGGATATACCTTTAACTCAAACCATTTTTTCGGTATCTGGCGCATCAAAGTAACTTACAATCATAACAATTTGGACAGGGCATTCCTCAAGCTCAGATGGGTTAGAATGTGTATGATATGGCACAACCATAGCCACAACCAAATCCACGTTATGTTAGGATGATGAACAATCACACAGGGAAACCATACCCACCATATGAAGGTATCCCTCAGATTCCTTATAGTCAACAAGTCCAAACTCAGTCATTCCAACCTTTGCAAGGTCACCCTAGAACTAGATAGTAGGGATATGTGTATACTGGCTATCAAAATCCTCCCTATCCCAGGAAATAGATACATGTTTCTCATTCTATTCCTTATTATCTAGGATATCCTCCACCAGACCTTAATAGGCAGTTTCCATTTGTGGCGACTCTTGAATTGCCAGATTTGACCAGGCTTACCAATGATCCCATTGCACATTCTGCTTGGTGACCTGTTATTCCTACTAAGTTTCCTTTTGATATTTCTAAATTCAATGTAAATCCTACAGAAGACCCATCCATGCATATAATGACATATCATTCATGGTGTTCTTTGAACTCCCTCAATGATGATTTTGTTCATTTGTGTCTTTTCTAGCATACACTCACTGGTACGACAACTAAATGGTACATAGAACTACCTTGAGCTTTGTTCGATAACTTTAGCACCTTAGCTACTACATTCCTAACATATTTACAGTTACCCATCAGATATGAGACTACAATAAAACTCTTAACTAATTTTAAACACACCAAAGCCACTCACATTTATGATCATATTCATGAGTGGCGACATCATCTTCGTTTGGTTAAGACTTTCATTCCTGACCAATTGTTAGTTGAATGGTTCATAAAGTCTTTGTTTCCATCTATTACATAATACATAGCCAAAGGCAGAGTTGTAACCAAAGAACAAGTGATCTCTCGTGCCCAGTATTTGGATCTCACTTTTACTCAATCTGGCATGTAGTATGATCAAATACCTGATGCTCTATGACCTACAGATATTGTTTCTCATATTCCTAGTAAAGAATCACATGTTGTTGATGGCATGATTAGTTCTACTAGTCAACAGTCGATAGGTAAACCATCTGGTTCAAATCTTTTTATTTTTGCTCAGAACCCTCCTTCCACTCTGGTGGCTTCTACTTCTGAGATCAATGTCATTCAATCATCTAAAGGCAAATCTCCATAACCATGAAGTAAGAAGAAAGGAAAAGGAAAGAAGAAGAAAGACAATGCTCTGCAAGATAATAAAAAAAACAATTAGCCTCCTAAAGAGAAGATGAAGCCTCGTTACCCATGCCTAATTTGTAATGAGTATCACTTCACTCGTGATTATCCACACCGAGCAAAGGTGAATCAAGTCCTTAAATCCTCAGCGAAACCTACTGTCTTGATAGACCCATTTCAAAATTGGGAGACCAATTTTGTTTGAACACTTTCATCTACTAAGCCTAAAAGCAATATTTTGGTGGCTACCCAAAGTAAGGACCATGGTAATGTGAATCCTTTGAATGGTCAAGCTACTAATCAACCTTCCAATTTGACCACATTTCCATCAGACTCTACTCCAAATTTCATACCTACTGAATTAATTATTAAGCCTCCCAAGGGAGTTATTCACAAATTGACATTCAACCCTCACGCAAGAGATGCTCAAAACTATAACATAGTTGAGGACCTAGCTTAGGCTCCATCAGCTATGTCTACTCTTGAGGTGTTGCAAAAGTTCCCCACCCAAAAGAAGGAGTTGCTCTCGACAATTGGATGTATTGATCCTTTACATTCCAACCTAATAGTCTTTAACCATGAGAACCATACATGTCAACTTCCAACTCAATTAGCCTTCATGATTCAGGTTGTTTTTCAAGGTAAAAATATTCATCTTTCCATTATGGACGAAGGTGCCTCAACCTGTATTATGTCCCTGTCTTGTGGGAAGGATATTGGTTCTCCACAATTGAGCCAGTCATCAACCACCTTGAAAGATTTTTGTAGAAGAACTTACAAACCGTGTGTGATTTTGAATTCTCTACAGGTAGAATTATGTGGCAAAACTATATCAGTAGAAGTCAAAGTGATCAACGGACCCCTAGATTATAATCTTCTACTAGGTCGCACATGAGTCTATGCCATGGTTGCAGTTGTTTCCACATATTTTCTAAGGATCACTTTGCCACTAATTCTTTAGTTACTACAAGTGTTCCTCTCGTGGGGGAAGCCCCTCACCCATATCAGCATGTTAGAGTTGGATTTCTTAAGGATTCCTCTCTCACGGGAACCTTTCCGCTTCCTCCCCCCCAACTACCTCACAAATATACTCCAATTTCCTATATTAATATGATCTATTCTTGTACTACTCTAGTTTATCCATGGATATTACCAAATCAATCTAATATAGATAGCTTTGGTGACCATATGCCACTCAACGTTGTTAACCAAGATTATGAATCCATCCATTTGGCTTGTGTGACTTATTATGATTTTTCCTCGTCAATTAATTCGGTTGACCATTCTTTAGAGTATGGTATGTCATTTAATATTTTTTCTCATATATTTTCCACTATTGAGAGCATCATGGAGATCATGATGTTAGATGATGCACGATGGGATCATCATCATCATTGTTCTGTCTTGCGAGATTGCTTTGAGGATGATCTTAATGAAATTTATCATCCTAATATTGTAGAGTTATATATGAATTCTGCATCCATTTACGATGCAATTATGAGAAGAAATTTTCGAACATTGAAGAGACCATTCCTCTTGACATTTCAATTAAACTTGACATTGTAGAAAATATACATCTCAATGCATCTTGTTCTCCTGATGAGGTCAATACTTGTAAAGCCCTATTCTAGGAATTCGGAAATGTTTTTTCCTGGTCTTACGAAGAGATGCCTGGTATCGATCCAAACATCATTGTACATGAAATTAAAATGTATCTTGATGCCAAATCAGTGCTACAATTCCTTCACCTCAGTCATCCCAAGAAAGATGAATCCATCAAAGCTAAATTTGAAAACAAATTGAGAGTTGGTTTCATCTATCTTGTACCTTTAACTAATTGGGTGTCTATTATTGTTCCTATTATGAAAAAATAAGGAACAATATGTGTGTGCATTGATTATCGAGACATCAATTGTGCTTTTTTGAAGGAAAACTATCTCACCTTGTCCATCGACCAGATCGTTGATGATTGTGTTCGTTGCGAGATATTTTCATTTATGGATGGTTTCTCTAGCTATAATCAAATCAACATTCTCAAGGTGGACCAACATAAGACTACATTAATTTGTCCTTGGGTGCACATTTGCGTATAAAAAAATCCATTTTGGATTAAATGGCTAACTTCCAAATGCCCATGAATTACGCCTTTCATGACATCAAACATTTTGTGCAACCTTATTTGGATGATTTCCCTCCTCATTCATGACATTGAGCTAATCACCTCATGCATCTTAGGGCCATCTTTTTACAATGTAGACATTATAACATTCAACTCAATCTACATAAATGTGTGCTTCGTGTTAGCTCTAGTCGTCTTCTCAGATTTTTGTATCAAAAACGAGAAATTCATATCAATCCTTTGAAAGTTCAGGAAATCATTGGTTTTCTTGCTCCTTCTTCCCTCCTTCAGATTCAACGACTCCAAGGGAATGCTAACTTTCTGTGGAAATTCATTCCCAATTATGTTGAACTAACTAAAAGATTTAATTTCTCGATAAAGAAAGGGGTCCCCTTCCATTAGGATGACACTGCTCAAGAATCATTTGACGCCCTGAAAGATGTACTGGTTCAGTCATCTCTATTATACCGCCCCCTTGATTACCAACACGATTATTTCATATACCTCGCCACTACAAGTACTACCATTTCTATGGTATTGGTTCAAGAGGATGATATAGGAACTGAAAATCTGATTTATTACTTGAGTCGAAATCTCAATGATATCGAAATCACATACACTCATGTCAAGAAGTTAGCTTTGGCAATTGTCCAAGTTGTTCAAAGGTTTTTCCATTACATCATGCTATGTAAAATTGTGATTGTTTCAGATTTCAACCCCATGACGTATATCCTCTCACAAAAGTTACTAGGGGGGAAATAATCTAAGTGGATTGTCATCCTACAAGAGTTCGATTTGGAATTTGTCAAATCCAAGTTGAAGAAATCCCTATTTTTTGATGATTTAATTGGCGATCTTCCCAATTTTGAAGTTGAAATGACATCCAGCGATTCTATTCTAGACGAGTCATTATTTCTAATGTTTCTTATGGTTATATTATTTCATTTCAATAATAGTTACCTTTATAAAATTTGTGCTCGAGACACATGTGGCCACATGGCCTAAAATATACATGTGACCAAAATATGGCTATAAGCCTCCTAGTAGACTAGTCGTAGTGCCCATGGTAGCCCGCCACTATGCGAGCCAACTTGCATAGAGGCTGAATGATACGACCAAGAACACCAATATTATGTCACCGCAGTCTGATAGGGAGCTCATTGACCCTAGTCTTAGGTATACCATGGGTTAACCCCTCCATATGATGCTCAACCTTTGTTACGACCTTAACCAAATCAAAATCTTGTAATACCTCTCGTCCTACTACAACTACCTATACCATTGTTGGTGCCTATTGTGGGTCTCCTACATGATGAATATAAGAAGAACCCACTAGTTGAACGAGTACAATATTTTCATGTGTACAGAGAGTAGTTTAGTCTCAGATACATAAAAAATCACAAAAAAATGTAAAACTTAAAAAGAGAAAAAAATGGTCAAAATGTCTTACCTATAGCTCCCCATTTCTCACCATCAGGAATTATGAGCTTCGGGTCTCTACAAAAATCTAACTTTACGTTTGGATAATCTTCTATCATGATAAGCTGCATAAGAAACTAGGTAAAGAAGATAGGTGTGAAGCTCACTGACGAAGGACTTGCATGCCTATACATGGGATCCACCCATATCCTCATCCATATGGCTTATGGATCTGTGGGCTCTAGCACAATATGTTGTGGCCTTAGCAATGGAATCCTCTCTAGAGAAAAAGAGATCAAAATCAAACCATAGCCAAAGTTTTTGAACCATCCACCTTTTTCTTTAGTTAGTTGCTCTTTCATGTTTACCAATACCCCTTCACTCCAGTTGAATATTGTAGGCTCCACACATTCTAGAGAATAATGCATATGTGACTTATTCGCCACATGGAGAGATGCACTACTAACCAATCTAAAAATAAGGAACAAGATCGTTCTTAGAGGAAAATGGATTACATATTTGATGTCGATTTTTCCATCCTTAGTTGGTTGGGATCTCAGTTGACAATGTGGACTGACATAATATTTGATTGTTTCTCCACCACTCCTTGAACTAGACAAAGAAACATGGGCACATTGCCTTGACAAACCAATAAAAAAATATGTGTCCTCTACATGTATTTCCAATGTATGTGCACCAAGTATGAATGCTTGCACTTGAACATCCCATGCGTGGAAAAGATCCCTCAATAATTCTATCTACTATCTCATACCAGGAAGCCAGAAGAATTTTAGGAGCCCACAATCTCTTAAAGCCTGGATTGTGGCATGATTGTTACCTTCAGCCACATATTTCTCTTCATGTTCTCTTTCCCTCCATATCAAGAATATTTTTTTCTAAGAGGCACCAGCAACATCACAAGGAGAATTATTAGGATACATTTCATGCAAAAAACTAGTGAAAATTTGAGTCAAAAAAGAAAAACCAAGTTGGGGATTGTGCCCAACGCACCCTTCTTAGGGTAGGCAATTTGTTGCAACATTGGCCCTAGTTTAATTTCCTCCTTATCAATGCACCTTTCAAACTTTTGGGGTTTCATTGGACCTAGGGCGAAGGATTAGAGCCTTGGGGGCCTCAAAACCTTGAAAAATATGGATGAAATTGAAAAAAGGAACCATGAAAAGGAAGTGAAAGGCCTTAGCTCCTACATGGAAGTGACGACGTTTAAAATGATCCACTAGATTGGTCGCAATCAGCTACAAAATATTGGGGGAAAAAACACTCAAAACTCACTCTACAATAGGTAAATGTGAAATGGTAAAAATAAGTTACCTTTTTCCTATTTTATGGTCATTTTCCTCATTAATTTATTAGTGTTTTGACCTAAATATGACTCAATTTTATCGTAATACAGATATTTTTAATCTTTTGGTCAATTTTTTGAGCAGGATGTCAGTTTTTTTAATGGATTTTAACGATATCTCGATTGAAACTGACCATTTTGACCAAGGAGCATAGTTTTATCACTTTTTTGGGCTCTGTAAACCTACGAAAAAATGAAACCACTGGAGTCCTCTTTCATCTCTTTTTAGACTCCCTAAACATGAAAATATTACCGAGAACTTGTCTTTTTGAACTCGTTAAAGTAAATGAAAAAATGTCTACTCAGTATAAGTTTAATTCTTTTTTGGATTGAGATAAACTAACTACGAAAAAGGAATACCTTAGTCAAACATGGTTAAGAGGTTCTCTTGATTATTGTTTTCTTCCTTTTTGAACTCAAGAGACTATCTACGAAAAGGAAACTTTGGAGTTTTCTTTTTTGCCTCTTTTTCAAACTCTCTAAACAAGAAAACGATGTCTAGTTAGACCTTCACTGGACTCATTAAAACATCAAACAACAATTGACTCGTCGAACATGACGAGACTGAACCACTCCTTCTTAGGGTTCGTTAAATATACTTGGAGGGATTCATCTGAAGGATGAAATTACAGATCAAGCATATGTTATCCTCCTCAAGATTGTTAAAAAATAAAGAGGTACTAACCAAAAATGTTGGGGAAATTTGGAAAATGGTATATTCCACCTATTATGGTAGTGAGTCGCTCTTCAACATGACATTCTTCCACTTCATCTCCTTGGTTGTTGGGTTGGGAAATTTGATTGTATTTTCACTCATCATACTATTTCAAAGCCTCCATTTTCGGTTTTGGGTCAATGTTTCCAAATCTATTCAGTTTCGTTGATGTGTTCAAGAGAATTCATTTAGTTAATATATGTTATGATACTACTAATCCTTCATTCCATGTTTTTCATTCTTGATCCAGTTCCACATCAAAGTCTTTCTATGTCAAAACATGATACATGCTTTGTGCCGTTGATGGAGGATACATAAAGGCCCTCCTGTGACGGTTCACTTCCTATAGACATCAACTCATTATCCAGGAAGTTGAATTAGAAAATCTTCCTTCAGTACCATGGGACTTTCATACATCAATGGCAAGCTTCCTCACTCTCAATGACAGGTTTACATCACTAGCCTTTAACTGGCAGATCCTGTGTGGTGTTTGACTTCAACTCATCCATTCACATCATAGGGATTGTATTGTAGTACCTTGAGATCCATTAACATAATTAATGGCTTCTCTTTCATCTGTCAATGACTTACATCATTAGTGAATAATCAAATGGTGTCTGCCATATTCGACTTCACCTCCTTTATTCACATGGTTAGACTCGTATGATGGGCGATCAAGTTAACAAGATAGAAGACCCTAGATCTAGTTTCATCCATCTGGGCTATGATTTCAGGATTAATACAAGATCACAATGTATGACGGTTGTGATCATACAAATAGTCATCCAATCATGGGTCCACCCTTTGTCATCAGTGGACATGTCTACTTGATCATTGTACATGTAATGTTAGCTTATGTGTTGAGTATGGCTATGCCTCCCTCAAAAAAGATATCATGATTTAAATGCATTGTAATAGATGATGATCCAACCAATTCTTCTTGATCCAGACTTCTCACAAAGTAAAGAACTTCAGTCATCAGCCATTATTTCAGAATTTGCGCTTTAGGGGGCATTCTGTTATAGGCCATTTTGTCACATCTAGTCAATAGGCCTACAAACTTGATCCATAAACATCCATGACTACCTTATCATCATCCCTACAAAAAGCCCTAAGAATGACTCTCTTAAATCCCTGAGTTTCTGACCTTTACTACTTCATTTTAGTGATTTTAAGTCCCAGTGCACCTTGGCCCTTTAGGGACTTGCTTTGAGTGGCAGGTTCCTCAGTTCTGTGCCTGCTCTGATCAGAGTAGGTTTTCCCTTGTTGGGGGTGCACTAATCAATAAATTTCAGGAAAAATACGAAGAATCCTGAAGCTTCTTCTTCGAGAAGCTTCCAGGATTTGTTACAACCATTTACCTTGGATAAGAACATTGAATCCTATCTCCCCTACCCTGGAGTTTTCACCTTCTTGTCCCTTGATCTCATCCTCCCATCAAGAATGGATCTCAAGCCTAGATTAGTAAATGGGTAAGAATTCCTCAACTACTATCCTCTCCTATATATTTACTGCCATACACAAGCTAGTGGTTGGCTTTTGGAGATTAATCATACCCTTATGTTTTTGCTTTGATCATTAGAGAGAAATCATTCCCATGCATTAGGGTGACTTTGGAGTGTATATTGTGCCAAGGAAGGACAAGTCAGCATGGGAGGTTCTCTACAATATCAACTTCCTTTTTTGGTTGTAAACTATCCCCTTTCCATTTTAATACAAAGAGTATAATGTTTTCCTATATGTGTTATGCTATGTTTATGTACATGTATTTCATTGCTATGATGATCCATTGAATAGAATTATTGGATAATGCTACATAGGTTTTGTAGATGTTTGGATTATGTTGTTTGTTTGTGCAAGTTCTAATTATAGAAATCCAAGGTACGGTTGGAGCTGACAAGAAAAGAGGAGAGAAGAGCTTGTGACAGATCAAAAGTAAGTCATCTTTACATTCTCCAATTCTTCTAAGGAAAACTTTATAGTCTTTGATTTTTTTTGTTCTAGACTAGGCCACTAGGTCTAGGGAAGATACTTTTGTCCGTAGTCGTATATTATGTATAACACATACAAAGAGGCACATACAAAGGATGAGGACTTAAAGGAGTTGTTTCAATAGTTGCAAAGCTAGAGTAATGTGCATGATGGTGACAACACATTTGACTACCGTCTCTAGAATGGGTTACTCTATAAGTTAGATAAGTTATGTGTTCCAAAATGTGGGTTACTAGAGTTGATTACAGAGGCTCAAACTTGTATGATTGCAAGGAATTTTGGTGTAGGGATGATAGTGAGCAACTTGCATAGGTATGTGTATTGGTCCAAGATGCAAGAACTAGCTAGGTTCATAAGATCATGCATGCTTTGTTGTACCTATAGGCTTGGTTACAAGAAGCAAGGTCTATATCATCCCTTACCCATACCCTCTTGTCCTTGGGAAAGCATTTATGTGGACAATAGGGGGTTTACTAACAAATAGGAAGGGACATGACTACCTATTCATGGTAGCTTATAGGTTGAGCAATATCTATATTCTAGTTCCCCATAAAAATACCATTAGTGGGAAAGAAGCAATGAACTTGTTCTTTGGATAAGTTTGGGTGCACTTTTGGGTACCAAGGAGCATTATTTTAGGTAGGGACAAAATATTTATTAGCGCATTTTATATTACATTATAGGAGAAAATATACACTAAGATAAATAGGTCTACAACATTCCATTCACAAACATATGGGAAAACAAAAGTAGTCAACAAGACTTTGATGCATTTTTTGAGGTGTTACAATCAAAAGCATATGAACACTTATGATGAAAATATGGTATGCATCAACAATATTTTAATAGAGTAATCCAAACCTCTATTGTTTAGTTTCCATTTGAAACTTGTTTTGGATATTTTTTATCTTCACATTTGGATATTGCATATGGACATTATGGAGGAGTGAGGGAGGATCTTATAGAGGATGCCTTAAGGGAATATAAATTTTTTTAGAAGATAAAATAGATCCATCCATAGGTACGGGATATGTTGCATTAATCACAAGAAAAATACAAGGCAAAACATGATCAACATAGAACAGAGAATTCATTCAAGGTGGGAGACAAAATATGGTTATAGTTGAATAAGGAGAGGTCATAGGGTCCTGGTAAGAAAGCTAAGGCTTTGTGATATGGTCTATTTGATAATTCCTATAGAATTAGTGTAGCCCCATACATAAGTGTTTACTCAATGGAGAAGGTAGAGAATCTAAAACTCTGTGAGCCTTCCATTCTAGATCAAGAAGAGAAACAAGTCATACCTATTTAGAGGATTTGACACAAAATTCTTAGGAAGAGTTGATAGAAGATACAATTTTTCAAAATAGGTTCAAAACTAAAACATAGGGTCAACATGACCTTTGACATATTGGGTTGAAAGGAGAACTTCTAGGAAAGGCTAAGTGGTATACCCAAGAGAAGGTGGAGGAAAATTTTCCTCACCTCATTCAGTAGAAGATTTTTAGGACCAAAAGCCTCCCAAAGTGAGGAGGTGTAATGTGGATTAAATCACTGCATTATTTTTCATCCATATTGATTCTTTTAGAATTAAAAAAGTGAAGGAATTAGCTGACAAGACCATTTTTACCAATGGGTCCCAGTTTGGAAAAATGGGGTTTAAAGCCTTTCAGAAGTAGTTTGATGCATAAATTGATGTTTTTTGGGGGTGAAATATTTTTTTTAAGAATCACATCCCCTGGTGCTATTACACACATAGATACCCTTCCAATGATACAAAAATTACCTCCATCGGATTTCATATGCAAAAGTTATGTCACCTAGAAGTTGACCTTGTTTTGTTACCAGAATGATTCAAGATGATGACATTTTAACCCCCATTATTCATGGAAAAGGGGCTAGTCGTATGATCATGATGAATAATACTCTAGAAGAGTCAATATTATAACTATATTTAAGAGTTAATTAAAACAAACTTGACCACTAGTAGGCTATCTAGCTATGTTATAACTAAGCCACTAGGAGGAAAAGGGGTTACATTTTATTCGAGTATATTTTGTTTCTTATATGAGTAGAGTATTTGAAAGTGGATAGAGAGAGAGAGAGAGAGAGAGAGAGAGAGAGAGAGAGAGAGAGAGAGAAAACAAAGATGTTTTTTCCAAGATAGTAGTCCATGGGACACATGTGTTTCTCTTCTATACTCGCATCCATTTCCATTCAAAGAAAGAGAGAGAAGAGAAACCTCAGCTTCCGATTGTGTTTTCTAAAACAATGGTTTCCCAAGCCATGTATTGTGTTATTATTGTTGTGACTCATTGTAATTTTACATGTTTTCTACTTTTTACATTTTTTATCTTGCATGCATAAGAATAATGTAGCAATTAATGAATACATATATCTAAGGAAAAAATTGGTTGTCATAATGTAGATTTCATATTTTTAAATATATTTTAGTAAATCTATTGTAATGAACTATCCACTAAAATATCCACGATATTTTATGGATTAACTTGATTTCTCTTTCAATAACTTTCATAATGACCGAAATTCTTGCAATAATAGCATTGGGTTTTTGACTTGTCAATCCTCCTAAATTGATTGTAATATATACCTCTTCCTATTTGGTTATGAGGGAAATTGTGTATCTTTCTTGTTTGTTCAAATGTGGATTTGTCTACTACATAAAAGCAAACTTTTCCTCTCTACCTCTACTTCTATTTCTTCAATCTCTTCCTTAGCTAAGGAAGGCGTGAAATGCACTTTCCAAAAGGTCATTGTTTCTGTTGACTCTTATCCTATGTGTCAAAAAAGACACTAAAAATTGTTCCACTAACAACTATGTGAGATCCTTAAAATCCTCTATGGCTATTACAACCATATGAACATTTTTAGGAAGACTCATAAGTACTTTATCAACAACATTTTTATTTGAAATATCTTCTACATGTGCATAAAGCTGATTGACAATGTTCTTGACCATTTTTATGAAATTATCTACAAAGTTTGAATTCTTCGTATGAAGAGCTTTAAAATTCATTCCGAGCGTCTACAATTTGGTATTTTTTACTTTTCATGTTCCATGACAAGATGTTTCAAGAGTATTCCATGCCTTCTTAGCATGATCAACAATTGTAGCTTCAATCAAAAAAGAATCTTATATCTCTCAATGGATAAGTCATAATACCTTCGAATTTTTCTTTTTGTTTTCAACAACTTGTCTCTAATATGCATTTGTCATTGTCTTTAAGGTTACTTTATTTGGTTTATTAAATCCACTCACTACAATATCCCAATGTCTTGAGAACAAAGGAGAAATACTCATTTTGATTAACAAATATCATAATTTGTACTTGTTATAATTAGGCCTAGTGACTACCCTTGATTACTATTGAATGCCATTGGCTCCTTTCTTTGTTAATTTCACCACAAGACTACACTAATCTTCTTGTTTTGAATAAATTATTAGGCTCCCCTTTAAATTTAGATTCCCTGTTTTTGGTTCCCTTAACTTAACATGCACAATATTCTTTCCTTAACATGCTCCCTCCATTATTTTTTGTGAATCCTCCTCTTTGTATCAAGCCACCCTTTCCTTTTTATTCATAGACTTTTCTTCCCTTAAAAAAAAAACCTTCTTGTTTCCTTTCTTAAAAATTAGTACATTCATGGAATTGGGTGATATAATTATTGATGAGATTTTATTTTTTATTTATTTAAAATATATTTTTAATTGTATAAATAAATTCAGTATCATAAAAAAAAATAAAACATGGATTACACAACTCAAACTTAAATTTTTATTTTACACAACTCAAATTGGTATATCATCTAGTCAATATGGAGATGACAAAACTAGTGGTTAGGGAGATGGAAGAACGAATGGTTAGGGAGGTAATGTTCAAGAGATTGAGATAAGAATGAAGCATACACAGAAGAGGGAGCCCAAGCATAAGAACATTTGGGAGGTTTTCCCTATAGGATTCTTTGGTGGGGCTTGCCAACAGAGGAAATGTGGTGGCGATGTTTTCATAGTTCTAGAAAGGGGATTAGGCACTAACGATAGTGCATAAATTATTTCACTATGGGGAGTTTAGTTATTTGCTAAGTGATTGTGTTGGTATGGTGATGCAAAGAGCATCATTAACGGGGTAAAAGACTATGTTGGAAATAATACTGAGAGGGGGGGTGAATCAATATTATCACATCAATAAAACTTTTTCATTTCCATATTCAGATTCATATATGCTGCTTCCACAACTTCTTATGATTCAGTTAGTAGATCCTTAATGAGTGCATTAGAACATTATCAACCATATTAACAGTAAACAGGTGCAGTAAAATAGAACAGATCATCACACATAAGCCACACACATGAACACCATGATATAAGGTGGAAACCCAATGTGGGAGAAAAACCACCTGTAGTAGGTCATCTCAATCTTCTTCTTAATAATAAAATCCTTTTACAATATTTCTGTATTGGTGCAGTCTTATACCAGTACGCAGGCTTCTACCTGCAGAGAGCTACAACCCCCATAATTCTTGTACTAGCTGATCCATTTACTAGTACGTAGACAGCTACCTGCTACAATGCTCCAAAGATTCCAACTGCTACTAGAAGGGAGCTACCACCCCCTTAGCTCTTGTACTAGCTAAGATACTAGTAGATAGGCGTCGGCCTACAATCTTCTCTCCTTCGGGTACCACGTTTCCTTAATTTTCATACTAGATACACCTGAAGCACAACACATAATCTGAAAGGCCACGTTTCATCCAATTTTCATACTGGACCCATTAACATCATGAAGCACATAATCAATAAATCTTCTGAATCACCCAAACACCAATACATATACATGGATAATATGTGACTTATCAACCAAATCTAGTACATCAGATCACATAAAGATAAGTCATTAAGAACTTGATCCATTCAACCATCAAGACTGAAGCTAAACATAATCATGTTGTTATCAGAACTCAATACTAGTAACCAGACATCAATTATGCACGCAAAACCCTACAGAATAGTCAAAGGCAGTTAAAACAAATTTCAAGCAGGGTCCGCAACTTCACCACTAGACATCTATGAACATCCGTGCCTGTGTTGCTTTCTGATATGCGGGTATCCGCACCTGCACAGTCTTCTTATCTGCGGGTATCCGCACCTGCGCACTCTTCTTCTCTGTGGGTATCCGTACCTGCACCGTGTTGCACCTACGGTCCTAAGGCTACATCTGCACCTGCGCACTCTTCTACTCTGCGGGTATCTGCACCTGCACCGTGTCGCTCCTGCAATCCTGCGGCTAGATCCACACCTGCACACTCTTCTACTTTGCGGGTATCCGCACCTGCACTACGTCGCACCTGTGTCCTATGGGTATAGATAGTTTTTCAGTCTTCAAGCATAACCCAGACTATCAGATCTACAGATCTGATCATGCGCCATGGAGATCTCGACCCATCAGTTGATTTTTCTATAGTACTCAAGTTTCTCCTTGATTCAGATCTAGCTATCACTCACCAACCGATCACAAGTAATTTAGATCTAGATCACCTTAAGATATTCAACCCATAACACCTTCTTCCAAATGATCTCCTTCCCCTTTTTATAGTATAGGCCTTTCTCAAACCATGAACCAAAACCATTGAGAAACAATACCAAGGATCCAATACTTGGGTTCAACACTTTTGGACGCAATACCACGGACTAAAACCATAGGATCAAACATGTCAGACTAGATACCATGGACCACCATAGGATTTCCCACGTGCGTGTGCTTTTCTCTCGATGGGAGTGCATGTACTGGGGTCTTCACCTTCTGTTCGGATAACCTACAGACATGACTGCACTTTCTGAACAGCGTACCTACGCGTCCACACCTTTTGAACGGTGTACCTGTGAACTCCTTATTTTCTTCCATTTTGAGAGGCTGATCATCAATATTTGCTACTGGCCTGTTGCACTATGATCTGTCACCTGTATGAGTTTCCATCAAGGAAAACACTTGTCTCACAATGCCAACAATCTCCCCCTTTGAACTTGATGGCAAAGCTAACTTGTCATACTAAGGACTGTCGTTTGATTCCTTTGCACTGTCATGTATTCTATCACATCTGATATCTCTTATTGTAGATTCATATGATTATATATATATGAGATGTTCTTTTATGAGTGGGTTTCCATCAAGTACAACACATGCATCATAATGCCAACAATCTCCCCCTTTGGACTTGATGGAAACAACACCAAATCACTCTCCCCCTGTGACATCAAGGGCAAAGGGCAAACCAAGATATGTTCTTTCCTAGATATAAACTCTGTTGTTCATACTCCCCCTAAGTACCTGCTGAAATCTCTGAATGAGCTCTCCCTTTGTATATGCCATGGTGCACCAATTTGTCCATGCTCTTTCTGAGAACATGCTGAAATCTCTGCTCTGCTGAAATATTCTTGATCATGCTCCCCCTGACTATAAGCAAGGTCTGCAAAAAGATGTTCTACAAGAAGAACATGACTCTATACATCATAAATAACCTTCCTATCACCAAAGACTCATACATACATCTATCTCCCATCACAATGGTGATATACCAAAAATTTTCATATGATAACATAAGAGATTAACATCATTCATCCCAGGCATAGTGGGGAAACCAACATAGGCCGTTACATGACCTGAAGAGATCTCATCAAATGACTACAATAGATAGAGACACACTATTACATCATGAGTCTTGATATGACCTTTACATCGAATGATATACATGACATTTATAACAGAGACCAAACACCTAAATAAGATCATGATAATCATCAGCAATGACAATGTATTATTTGCTCCATAGCATCTATCAACAGCAACTAAACCAGCGGTATGTTCATATCAACTCATCCTTTTGAATAGAATTCTATATATACAGAATCATTCACATTCTATCATAGCCACCCAGATTTGCATGAACATCATGTCTCCAACAATGCCACTTTTAATAATCACCCGTGTATCCAGCCAACAATCCTCATCCATATATGTACCACGAACAATAGGAATCTTGCATCATAACTATAATATATGATCTTTATATGATGACAACAACATATGAGTGACTCATCATCAAGTAAAGAAGATGTGAATTCAAGCTATGTACTTCTCCATATCCTTATGAAGATCACCATGTAAGCACCATTAGAGAATCAACCACAAATTTGGTCTAAATATCAACTTTGTAACCCCAAGAATCATCTGAACAACTCATAACCATATCATAGAAAGATGAATCATTTATCCATATAAGCATCATCACCAAGGACTATTAACTATAATGCCAACAATGCATTAAAAGCACATGCTCCCCCTAAACCTGTGCCATCTTGTTTACTGTCAGATCTGATCATGCATATCAGCAAGAAGTATCAAGACATCATCATTAGAACCAAAATACTTCTAACCAACAAGTCATTTCCACACATCATCAGTGAATTGTAAGCATTATCAAACAACGCAAATAATAAATCGAATCATAACTGATCCTTCTCCTGAAGCTGTCCCTACTGCCTTTCCTCAACCAATCATATACGCGACTATGCCATAACCAACTCGCGTATATACGTGACTTCTCTTTAAGAAACTTGCATATGATATTTAGGACACTAAAGTTTTACACTTCCAGCTTCCTTTGATTCTGTTATGTCTGTATGTTGTGTTGTGCCGCCTCTTTCTGACTGTACTTCTTTCTTCTTCCACATCTTCAAGTGTGATGATGATTTTTTCTCCTTTTGGTATGTTGCCCATACTTTGTTCCTGCATTCTTTAGCTATATGTCCAAGCTTGTTACATGTATAACATCTTACATGTCTCATATTTTTTCTATAGCAATCAATAGCTCTATGACCAAACATATTGCAAGCAAAGCAGTATCCATTAAAGTACCTTGAATGAGATGATCTTTCTGCATGATGGTCTTGAAACCTTCTTCTTCTACATCTGGCTGCAACATGCCCAGGATTATGACATACATGACATTCAACATTATTCATAGGAGGAGTAAAAGATTTTCTTTGAAGAATTTCTTTCCTTGGTTGATGATGAGATTGGCCTTTCATCTCCTTATTGAGCATTTCAGATTTTCCAGTCGAGTCCCTTGTCTTACTTTGTGAACTAGATTCACCTTCAATAGATTCATGAAAACCAAGACCAGTTTTGATAGCAGGAGACCTTTGACTATTAAGAATATCATCCAAGACCTTAGTACTATCTTGAAATCATAAAATCTTATCCTTATCTTCTAATTTACCTTTCAAGATATTTACCTCAACCTGAAGTTATTGCTCCTTTTCCAGACATTGCTTCTTCCAGATTTCTTCAGACTTTCTTCCTTCTTCCATTTGTTGCCTTAGTCTGAGTATCTCCTTTTCTTGTTCTTCATTCAGATCCTTCTATACTTGACGAATACTGAAGGCACATTCCAGCTGAGATTTTAAACCGATGACTTCGTTTTCTTGTTTTTCAATAGCTTGGAGTATATCTTTATTCTTCTTCTTTGATTCTTCAAGATCTTCTTTTAGCGAGTGGATCGTGGCTTCAAGACTTTCATAGTAACTGGATCTATCTCTGAGTTTCTTGATGGTTGTGCGTCTTTCATTGAACTCATCTCTAATGATGTTACTTCATCCTGCAACTTATTGATATTGTCCTGGAATAACTTCTTACCTTGTTTCCTTTTCTAGTTGGGCTTTAGTTTGGTAGTTCTTCTTTGAAGTCACTTCCCTTTTGTTCAATAGATCTTGTTGATCTCTGATTTTGTCTGAAAGCCTTTTAAATTCTGCCTCTATTTGATATCTTTCTTGTTCACCCATACGAGCAAATTCAGTTGTTTCGCTATCACTTTCATCTTTTCCAAATGGATAGATAGCTGGAACATCAGAGGATAGAAATTCATACCTCATAGTTCATCTTCATTCTGAAATGATTCTGAATGTAATCCTGAATCTGAAGAGCTTCTTACAACTAATCCCCAATCGATTCTCCCACTATCATAGTCCTTCTAAGATGTCTTCTTCTGCTTATGTGCTTTCTTCTTAAGCTTCTTTCCTATTCTTCCAAGGATCTCCTTTAAGTGATCAAGCTTCTACAAAAGAACCTGGTCTGATACCAATTGTTGGAAATAATACTGAGAGGGGGGGTGAATCAGTATTATCACTTCAATAAAACTTTTTCATTTCCATATTCAGATTCATATATGCTACTTCCACAACTTCTTATGATTAAGTTAATTGATCTTCAATGAGTGCATTAGAACATTATCAATTATATTATCAGTTAACAGATGCAGTAACATAGAATAGATCATCACACATAAGGCACACACATGAACACCATGATATAAGGTGGAAACCCAATGCGGGAGAAAACCACCTGCTGCAAGTCATCTCAATCTTCTTCTTAATAGAAAAATCCTTTTACAATATTTTGTACTGG
>APFE030098195.1:126663-139558 GCA_000404065.3 Pinus taeda
TAAACCTTTGATAAATTTAAATGCAAAGAATATAAAGTTTGTTTACAAGAGTATGGTGTCAAAACTTCATAAATTTTTAAACTATATGATGTAACTTATAGTAATGAAATAAAGATTAATTGTATGTAAATTATCCCTTGTTTCACATTGGGACAACAAATTCACTTTATTATAATATCATTGTATATATGTATAAATAATATTTATTTCATTACTATAAGTTACATTATATAGGTTAAGAATTTATAACTTTTCAGCACCATACTCATGTAAATAAAACCTTATATTGTTTTTGTTTTTTATAATTTTGTCTAGGCTTAATTTCATTTTGTGATTAACTGTAGCTAGTACTTGCAACTTAGTTTAAATATAGCTAAATTAAGGAAAATATTGAATTCAAATTAGTGTTAAGATTTAGAATCCAATCGATTTAGGTGCTATCTTACTGTTTTGAAAGTGTCATTCAATTTTGGGCTTTGGGTCTAGAAAAGTGGCTGAAATCCTGGGGATGCTGGTACAACACTGACAAAGTAGTCCCTAGATGCTAGCATGCCTTCTCATGAGAGTGTTGAGAGCCTCCTGGACGGTTGCAGGCTTATAGCTTGGGAGCGTCTAGGGGTCAACTGGTCTAAGATGTTAGTGGGACCCAGGTACTGGTTGGCAGAAAGGTTGGGATGGTTCATGAGCGTCCTAATGCTTATGTTGAGTGTATGTATGGTGTATTTCCATTGGTTCCACTTCCTTAATGTAGCTTAGGAGGTCAAATCATATCACAGTGGCCTCTCGTCACATGTTTACCCCGGTTGAGCAATTTCTTAGGTAGATGTGGGAGGAGGGCACTACAACATGAATGGGATATAGTTTCATGGAAAATTTCCATACAAGTGAATTCATTGCGAAAGGAAATTGCAGATAAATTTGAGGAACTTAACTATGAATATGACATTTTAGGAGGTTTATAATATTATTGGTAGATGTTTTGGAGTTTATGTGTGTTCACCCCATTGGCATAAGCCTCCTAAATTGTTGAATTATTTTACATTCCCAACATGTTGTGATATGGAGTGTTGTGACTGCTTCATGTGCATTTCTAGGTTTGTTTGAGGCTCAAGAATTAATGACAAAAGATAGGAGTGGGGAACTTTTGCCTTACCAAACTCCATTCCAGTTTGGCCCAAAGGGGTCATCTTCAGTGATGTAAGTCATCATTGTGAGTCAGTAGAGATATGGGAGCTTGGAGAGTGATTTTCCTATGATGCATCTTAAGGAGTTGTTCAATGTTAATCATTTTACTATCATCCAATCCAATCCTCGTATTGCACACCTGCTGAGGAATAAGGAGATTTTGAGAGCATATGGAGGTGATTTCATGGCCAAGTAACCCCATTTAGTTGAGATGGAGGTTAAGCACATAAGAAATCAAATATTAGAGCTAGGATTTCCCTTGGGTGGTGTAAGATCTCTATTTTTTTTCCTTGCATTATTTGTGGAATGAACTAACTCTGTCATTTTCCTCACATACTAAATGAAAACTAGGTCTTGTCCTTTTTTTTGTATTTTCAATGAAAGAATTCGAGTATTTCTTAGTTGATTTGTATTCTCAATGAATGGAAGTGGGTCTCTATATGTTCATCAAATACTATCATTACAAGGTAGACCTAGAATGGAAGGATAGACAATACACATTCATTGTTTGAAAATATGAGCAAGCGAGATGTAGTGTTATGGACTACTATGGTGATCGGATAGGTGCAATATGAAAGAGAATGAAAGAGTATATGATGCATGCAAATTTTTTTAAGAAATACATAAATAAGATTTTTTTTGTTGGACTTAGATTCGAGTAGAATTAGTTTAAATGTAACAGGTCTGGTTGTTGAAGAATTTGACAACCTTGTTTATAGAGGATTTGACTTTAAAAGAATTCAGTGTTCTCCAACATCCATAATATGCTTTTTTTCAACAATCTCAAGCAAAGAATGATTGAAAAACAAAAGCAATTGTTTTCATGATTCTCGTTAGAAAGGTGGAGACATCTTGACCTTGGAATGACGTTATTATGTATCATATGAAATATGTAATAAGGAGGATCCTACAACTATTCAGAGGATCAAACAAAAGGATGTGTATGAACAACAAAATTAATTGATTTTTCTTGGTGAAATAGTTGTACTAGCAACAAATTGAATCAAAACTTGAAGATTAAAAACACATTACTCATGTAAGTTTATTTTTTAGAAGCTTTAGAGTTTGGCTGCTAGATCCTAATAATTTTTCATTCAAAATTGGTGTTAAGTCTCCACAAAAATAGTGGAAAGACTAGGTATGGAATTGGATAAATCCATTCTTAAATACAAGCTTGTTGATGGATAATAAGTGGCTCAACAAAATTTCATGGGATGCAAAATTGGAGAAAATATGGCAACATAATCCTAAAGTGACATTTAGCTTTTCCAAATTTAGTTGACTTGGAAATCATGTATGGATCCCAAGAAGGCATGAAGAAACGTTTACTTGTTCTAGCTTTAGTCAAATGGAAATTGCATCTAGTTAGATTCAAGGCCAAGGTGACCTATAATTGGTCCAATTCTCTATGTGGACATTTTTCTCAAACTCAACTTTACTTGGGTAGTGATCCTTTGCATGAAAAATGAACTTGTATCAAGTTGTCTGTCATATTGCCTTCAAATGGAATAATATTTCCGCTCATATTGTCCTTGAATATGTCATAAAGTTATAAAAGCCTCAATACAAATTGCACATCAACAAGCTTATGCTTCTATAACTTTGTAGAGCTTGCACTTGGCTCAATCTTAGAATCTTCAACAACTACTAGTGAAGGATTTTTTTTATTGCTTTATATTGGCCACATGAATGGCATTTGGTCTATTATAATTGAAATTAGTTTCAATGTGCAGGATAATCGAAACTAGTTTCTGCACAAAGAATTGGGCCTGTGATTGTAAAAAAAGGGTAGGCAATGGGGAAGTGATATCCAAAATTCTTACTATGCCTACATGGAAAAAGTGGATGAGGAAATGGAAAACTTCAGACTATAGTATTGAGAAGTAGTTTTGTACAAAAAAACAATTGATACAAACACATCAAAAAGGAAAAATGAACATTTTATCTAGTGGTTGAGACAAAATTCAAATTGGTTCAATAGAACTCATGAAAAAATAACTTGGCAAGTTGAAATGGGAACCTCACCTATATAATGACAAAATAAGATAGAGATGATTACAAATGTTAAGTTGGTTTGAAGCTAGAGAGACTATCTCTACTGGATATAGAGATGGAATGGATTGTAATGGCAAGCTCATCGTGGAGTTGGTTGTTTTCATAATTAAAGGCACTAACATTTTCACTTTATGTTTTAATTTACATAGGTTGATTCATGTAAGAGTGATGAACTGGTGGGGCCAGATTGGTTGGTAGCCTCTTCTTCAAAAATTTTATATGCTCAAAAAATAAAAATGCCCACAAAGAGTAAATCCTCATTTGTTTTTACTGCTGGCATAACTCTTTGCACAACTCCTAACATCTCCAGAAACCATGAATGTACATCTAATGCAAAACATCCTCACAACAATCTTCGCTAGCTCAAACTTTAATAGGAACTGTTGTAGCTTCCAATGTTGCATTCACTACCTCTAGCCCAATGTGTACCTCATCCAATGCCTTTACAACATGTACTCAAGAACCTGATTCTGTTTTTGTTGTCTCTTTCTCAAGTCATGTTGGAAATTCCTTATCTGTTGATCAAATGTCATCCACTTTACATCAATCAAGGACCTCAATGAATTATGTGAGCTCATTAAATGTGGGGACATCAACATTGCTAATAGAAAGGATCAATGAAGCCTTAGGACATGTGTATGAGTTTTTAGTAGATAGTTTTGAAGTGATTAATAAGCTCGTTGAATATGTAAAGCCTATGGACAATGTAAGGTATGTCAAAATTCGTCAGGTCACTGAATGATTTAATAAATTAGAATTAAGTGGCTTAATACTCAATTAAGCAGATGCAAAATTAGATGTAATTGTCAGAAATTTTAAGATACAAAGCATAACTAAAATCCCTAGTGGGAGTAATTTTTATGTGAAAAACTTAGATGTTGGCAAGAATGTTCATGTACTCCAAAGTCAGGTTGTCCATCAGTATAAAAGTCAAAACAAAGATATTTATAACTCTTAATAATATTCAAAAAATATCCCTTTATTTGATGTGAATCATAAATAATCCAATGGAATTGTCAATGATGTGGGGATTTGTGAATTGAATTTCAAAACTTATCAACAACTTAGGAAATTAAAGATGAGGAGTTATCTTTGGTTGTTGAGTTAAGCATGGCTCTTGATGACCCACATGAAAAATAACACTGGAGCTCAGATGTAAGTGTTCAAGACCTATATTTTCCATCTTTGGATGAATAATTGACACAGATTGAGGTAAACATAAAGGATAAAAAATATAGAACTCCAATTGTTGCAAGATTTAGGAAAGGTGACTCTTATCAACTCAAAGCAGTTGCACATGGAATGTATGAACAATTACCCTATTGTTCTAGTGAATTTAAAGTTGGGGAAGTTTTATATGGTGTTGAAAAAAAAAGTAATTCTAATTTGAGAGACAATCCTATGAATATAGTCCATGATACTATTGAAAATAATGAAAGAATCCTTCTTGTTACCAATCATTAGGATGTATCCACAACCTCCATTGGTGCGGTAATTAAAAGGGATCATAGCAAGAAGAAGAAGAGGAAGGAATGTCTAGCTAAAGCTGATGTTTCCAGTTCAGCTGGTGATTTTTATAATCCATATAAGGCAGTAGAAGAAAAGCATAAAGATGTAAATTGTCTAGATATATCTACTATAGTAGTTCCATGTTGTTAGTGACTCTAAGAAGGAAGGTGACAAATAAATAGATTACTGGAAAGATGTAGCTGAATTTTACTACCCAAAATATAGCGACAAAAGAATATGTCATTATATCTATTGATGCAAAAAAAATGGTCGTACCAAAGGAAAGAGCCCTGGAAGATAGAAAGTACACAAGGGATTTCTTGTTGACATTTAAGGATCAGTTTAGAAATTTTCCTATTGAGTTAGTTTAATTTGAAATAATGGAAATCCTTAGCCCTTCCAAATTTATGAGCCAAATGGGTGAAATATAGATCTATAATGGCGTGACATCATAATATTGTACTCAATTAGGGCCTGACTAATTATATGTGTTTTGGTTTGGAGTGGCCTGACTAAAACTATTGTGTGCACACAAATAAATTAAGGTCCAACAATTGACTCTACTAGTTGTTGGAAATTTAGTATTTTACTTTGAACCAGATAACAGATAATACATGTACTAATAGTGGATGACAAGGTTGGAAGTCTAGTTCAATGCTAGTTATGCATGGGTATGATGGGTTGTTGCTTCTTGTGCTTGCAAGTCTTGAATAACCATGCCCTATTGAAAGTAAATGATCATGATAACTCCAACAGTAAAAGAACAAGCAATATTATGAATGAATATTTGCATAAATATGAATATCAACATCCATATAGTAGTGAGTTTGATATTGATGCACTTGGCAATATCAAAAACAAGGAGTTGGTAGACAGTGCAAGGAATAGATTGACGGAGAAAGTTAAACTGTTATTGTCCAATTCATGTTAGCAGAAAGCTTACATTCAATTGTTTTCTAGTTCCAAACATATCATGCATGACGAGGAGAAGAAATCAATACTCGCATGGTATATGGTTGAGTGATTTTAGAGGAAATATGGTAGGTGCCCACTTTCACAGTGTCCCACTTCACCTCTTATGCTCAACTATCTCAAGAGAATAGATGATTTTCCCACAAAGTGTACCTGGCCTTCATCGATGCAAATTCTATGTACCATCATTTGGAGAGAAATGCATTCAATTTAGTTGAATTCATCCACTCATTGGGTAGTGAACAAATTGGATAAAATAGAGCAACAGTCAGATTCACTATTGGAGCACTCTAATGAAAACCATAATTCCCTAGATTCTATTTAATCTCAAGCAGAACTATTAGCTCAAAGTCTAAGATCGTAGAAGATAAAATCACAAATGTTATAATTAGTCCAATTCCATTTTTTTTAGTAATCTCGTCAGATAATAGGCACTCAATTTAAGTTGCAAGAATAATAGTTTGATATGTAGAATACTGTGCATATTAGTATGGTTGATGTTCAAAATTTTTATGTAAGATTAGGAGAAGACATAGGGTTCCTTCAAAAATTAACTTCATAGAGAACAGGAGAAGGAATAAGGCAAGATGAGTTGCCCGAGGACATAGAAGCCCCAAAAGTGAAATAGGAATTCCTAGAACCACGGACTCGAGGAATGCCCATGTCTGGCAATAAGCCATCCTGGAGGTGGTAGCAAGAGACCCAAGGGACTGCTAGGTGCAAAGAAGGGGTGCACCACTTGGATGCATGCAACTTGGATGCAAGTAGATGGGGGGTGTGAGTCTGTAGGTTGGAGGTTGTTTGGATTGATGCCTCAGTTAGTTGAGAGCACTAGGAACAAGAAGAATACTTACACAAATAAGTATTTGGATGCATTCTCTTGTGTTATGAATATATGTTCTTCAATTATGAATTGAAATTCTTCCTGATAAAATACTCGTTCTATAAAAATGACCATAACACTTTTGTTTAATTTTTGAATGTTGTAGGTGTATGTTGAACAACTAATACCTTGGGTGAATCTCGAGGAAATCAAATGAATATTATGATACACGAAGAGAATTAAACCATAGATTCTGTGAAGACCAGTGACATGGTAGTACATGCATATCGCTAAAGATTGAGGATGGTGTTATTCTAAGGGAAAGGGAAATGTAACACCCCTAGTTATGCCCCCGAATGATTAATGTAATAGTTGTGTATGATATGTGTTGGATGGTGATCCTAGGAATTATGAGGACAATATGCCTTTGTGTATGAACATGTTAGGCCAATGGGCCAAGTTATGGATTTTATTAAGATAAGTGCACCTATGTAATGGGTCTAAGGACTATAATTATTAGGCTAGTGAGTCGGGATATAATTAATTAGGCTAGTGAGATGAGAGTTTCTTCTGGGGTGATACACCCATGTCTATGTGTGTCTATGTGTTAGGTTCGATGTGGCCACATGGTTATGTTTTATATGTATATATTTGATGTGGTAAACATGTTTAATTATGAATATTAATAAGCACATAATGGTTGTTGGTGGAATGAGACAGAAAGAATATGAGGGGCCCATGACTCCATGGTTAGAATTATGATATTATAATTTAATATTATAATAATAAATAAAGGAGACAGACATGTATTAAAGGATGTCAAACTAAGTCTATGTGATTGATGACCAGAGAGCCCTGGGGGTTGGACTCTGGAACTCATCAAGGTGTGGTTATCAAGTTAACCTTATCAAATTGGATGTATCCTGTTATGACATAAGCCCCTATGTTGGCTCCAAGAGCCTATTGCTCTAAGGGTTTGTTGGCCTTGTTTATGTCCTAGAGGATGCATGGAGCTCTAGAGTAGCATGACTTTTGGGTTGGAAAATTAGAAATTAGCCTAGAGGGTGCTTGGAGACGTGGAGCAACATGTTTGTTGGGTTGGAATCTTGGCCATGATATTTGGATGTTTTGTGGTTATCATTTCCTTCAGAGTTACAACCCTAATTTGGTGTTGGTCGACTATTAAAAGATAATGAACAATGTGGTATATGGGTGCGTGGAACATCAAAGGTCTACAGTGAGTCAACAACATTCACAAATGAGTAATTAAAAATGGGTTTTATGTTTATTGCAATTCATATACATATGGTTTTGTAACCTTGTGGTTATATGTGCTAAATTTGTGTATTATGGTTAAGTTATGCATATATTTCTTGTTATGCTTTGCTCTGCTAAATATATTTGGTGACATTGTATAGATATTTCATGTTTAAATTTTCTTAGGGTTTTGCATTAAATGGTAAAATTTTGGGGCTTGTTTGAGTGGTGTCATCTAGGGGTGCTTGGGGATGTTACAATAGATGCCCTTTGAAGAAATCAAAGTAAGAGTGAAATAATAATATTGTTATGGAAAATATGAAGGGATAGAACTAATCTATCAAACAAGGTCATATGACAGATATTCGAATGTTGAGCTGCATTCAATTATACTACTCATCAGCTATATAAGAGAAGGAAACCTTCAGTATTTAATTATACTAAGTTAGACTACTCATAATTTCAGATACAATCTATGATTCTAATTGTGATTAATATATCCATTGAAATAAAGGAAAACATAGTTTAGACATGAAAGAGAGCTTATTCACCATAAGAAGAAATAATTGATGTGCATTTTATGCAACAACCTTTTGAAAGTCAGGATCAATCACGTCATAACCTTGTAATAACCTGACATACAATATTGGCACCTAATAAAAGAAATAATGATTTAGTTTAGGAGGTAATAACTGAATGCTTATTTTTGTCCACACAAGTCATGCATCTTGTAAAAATGATGATGGGGTACAAAAGGCCCACATCTTACTAGCATTGCCATAATCCAAGAATAAAAACCATTTCACATGAAACTGGGTGAGTAGCACATTCTACACGCACAAATTTCAAATTTAAAAATAATATTCTTATTCAATGAAAGCATGATGAATCATGTTAGAACACTTTAAATTGAATAACTCTTCTTGTTTCAAGAGAATCCTAGAAAAAACTAACAATTTGGAAAATAATGATGTTCATTTTTGGATTTTCCTTGAATTTGTATTTTTCATGTATCTATCTGATGGAAAACAACAACACAAATGATACTACATGAACATAGTCCTCATAACAATGGTTTTAAACTTTTATTGTTGAATATCTTAAAATGTGATAATTATCATCAACATTTGTATCTATTGTCCTTTGATAATACTAAAGTTTGATGACGTAAAGGCAATACAACTCAAACACAAACACCAAATTTACTACATTTATAATTTCTTGTCAAAACCCTCATCAAATTTGTAATCATGCATTTGTGTTTTATTGCTCTGACACTCTCTATTTCCAAACTAAGGTGTAACACACACCAAAGTGCAATTAAAAGAATTGTGTCAAGATTTTTTTATTTTTTTTAGATCTACAGGCTAGCATGCTACACTTTTTTGAATTGAATGGCATGTCGTTCTAACATACTAACAATTCCTTAATATTCCTTAGGATACAAGGCTAGCAAGTACTGTAATCTTCTCATTTTTAATCAAAAGTTCTGAAATTAACAATATAAGACATGGTTGAAAATAAGGGAAAAATAAATTGATTGGAAGCTGTTGCATCAAACATTGAACCTATTTTCCTTGGTGTGGCTACCATAATGCAACTATTATGTGATGTAAATATCATTCCTAAAGATATCAAATGACTAATTCTCTCTAGCTTTCACTCAACTCTCCTCTTGAAATGTGTACAACACATACCATGCCTAAAACTATCCAACAAGGCATGTGGATGAAATAACTAGGACAATGGTCATTCTCAACATGTGACATTACATAAATTTCAAAACATTAGTTTCATCACCACATAATTTTTATAACTACTAGAATATGACAAAGGAAGCATGGAGTATATGGTAGGTCTTACCAAACCATCCATTGACACATGCATATATATATAATATATAGATGTTTGGTCTTAGGAATGTCTTTAGAAGCAAATTGATAGATTCTATGAATGATTCCATTAGGAATTTTTCCATATAACTTTATTTGGAAGCCATGGACATAACAAGTTTAAGTGATCACTATGTTTTCACAATCTAACTCTCTAGAAAATGAAGATCCTATCAACTTTATATACTTCATGGAAACTATCTATAAGATGCATTTTTCATAATCTTATTATATTAGTTCAACGTAATAATACCTTGAATTTATTGAAAATTCAGATCTATTGAACAGTACCAAAAATTGCATCAAAACTTTCCTCTATGTAATTTCAAAGCAACAATACCAAAATAATGCACACCATTGAGTCTCCTAAATCCTTTTAAGGTATATTCTTTGTAAGAAATAGCTTTATGTGAATGCTAAAAGGGGGGAACAATTAAAGACAATGACATCCTTGAACCAACACATTCAAGGGATCTGACACAAACTCCATTTGAAACACAAATAACATTTCCTACAAATAAATGCTTATTAAAAAATTTTGACTAAGGTTGTCCAAATAAACTAAAAAGACACCATAAAATGATATTTTCGTAGTTGAATGTCCTAATATTCAAATTGTCTATATTTATGGGTGCATCAATGAGGGAATTACTCCATTGAATGGCCAAAATATTCTTTTTCCTTTACTATGCATGCAATTTGTGCCAAAGAAGAACCCGTTAGTCGCAAAGTAGAAACAAGCCAATAAGTACCTAAATAAGAATTTCCTTGTGCACCATATGGGCCATCACTTTTTCTTACTCCAAAAACGGCATCTACTACTAGGAAATGCAAGATACTATTGATTTATTTCCTAGATAAATCATCTGGAAAAGCTTCACATCCTTTGATGTGTGTGCAGAATGATTTTAGTAGCCTATATGAATGTCCTCCAAAAGGTATACTAGAAGAGTTTTGATAGGAACCACAACAATTATTTTGGTATATTTAATCAATTCATTCCACGTCGGACTTATCAAAGATTCTGAAATTGCATTTAATTCATTTTGGATATTCCTATGTTTTATCAAATAAGATTCTAATGAAAGGTTCCGTAGTCCATTATTGTTATAAACATTTGTAAGGGAATAATGCTTTATGTAAAGCTTAACATCAACCTCCAATACTGAAATATGCTCCCCTATTGCCAACTTCATTGGACACTTACCATAAATAGATATAAAGGAAACAAATTCATAAACCAACGTTAAAGCATGTGCTTGGAATATTTTTGGTATCAAATGCAAGGTGTCTAGCAAGAAAACAAATATAGGAAGGCTTATTTGTATATCTTGTGTATTTCTAATATGAAGATCAAAGAGCCTATAGGTGAAAGTGTCTGAAATTTTTCCTTGAGGCAATAAAATAAGACATTGAACAATTATTGCCTCTAAAGAAAATTCAAGCTCCTATCAACATATTGATGGCGTTTTTAGTTTTGAAAATATGCCTGTGGATTTTTTCTCCTCATTCAAAAAACTTTTTCCTAAATTTGGATGGAGGATAAATTTGTCTGGGAATATCTACAGAATTCAATGTAGAAAGAGTTTTCTGGTAAGAATTTGAATAGTATAAGCATCCTTACACCATGGGACCCAAAACAGGGCCTTTCACTGTTTCATCGATTCTAATTATACAAGGGTCATTGGCCCATCAATGTGAGAATTTGAACACATAAGAAAACCGAGAAAGAAACCAGTTATGTGAAACCAAATGAATAACCCTTGTCATCAACAATTCATATGCTAGGATGAAACAATTCATATGCTATCCTAACATGAGAAATTCTATCCTAACTAGATTTAAAATGATGCTCTTCCCTTGAAGCACTAGCCGCAGACATAAATGAAGTTGATAGGCCCTTTGACTAGCTGAAGAGTAACGAGGTCTCAAGTCCATTCTAAACTTTCCCTTCTCATCGCAATGCACTTGTAGGAGAGAGATCGTATTCCTTCTGCTTACCCAACGTTGTGCGTGTTTGGAACCTCGACATATGCATCATATTTGTTGCCGGGGAAATGGAGAAGGCACATGTGCTCTACTAGGTTGCGCTCCTCTGCAATAGAATGCTAGTGTGGGTAGAACAAAATTATAACTGCATGAAAAAGGGTTTGAAAGTAGGTAATAGGAGGGAAAAAAATGTTGAAAACCATGAATTGAACCAAAGATATGAAGGTTTCAAAAAGTGAAATAGTTCATTAAAAAGGAATGATAAAGGAATGCTTTTCCCTCCTAATGGGATACAAATAGTTTTCCTTCCAGTGTGTTTTAATGTCAATCTCGTTGTTATAACACTCTAGTAATTGTATCCAAAGTTGCAAAAGGATGATTGATAAGTGTAGGTGGAGGAGATTTTGTAGGTGAAAGCAATTCATATATCACATCTACTCTTGGTATTTGCACCATAAAAGCAACCACATATCACTTGTGCTTGTTTTTTATTTTGTTAGTTTTCTTCTATACATGTCTCCTTTACAATGAAGAGACTTTCATACTATTTTCATGCATGACATTTTTCTCTTTTTCCATCCAGATAAAACAATAAAAAACCTATGGGTTGTTAAATTTATTTATCTATTTTTAGATGGGGAACTAACAACCTCTCTAGATATATGCAATGGCCCGCAGGCCACATATATCAGAAACCCAAAATTTAAACTAGGATTGAGACATCTGGAGACCACAGGAAACTGGAGTCGGGATCCCATTCTCCAATGTGATGCCTATCCTTTCAACCTTACTATGACGAATTATGTCGCTAGAGACTCAAACCTAGGTGGATGGGATGGAAAACCATCATCTCAACCACTCAAGCTAAGAACGATTGGGTGGTTAAATTTGAATCACTATTCTATAGAGGGTAATTGGAACACCATCCCTCAAAGTGACATCAATATGTTAAAGTGAACGTTATTGATAAACATATGAATCCATGTTAATTCTGGGCATACCCCAATAATTTCCCATTTATTTCTCTTGACATAGCTTGTTTGAGCAGTAACGAGGAACACTGTCTAGATTGTGATATATCTAACCATAGAGTTCTCTTTTCATGGGTTCACATAGGTACCGATGGATGAATATACTATGAATGCATGTTATAGAATGAAATTCATGTAAGATTAATTTGTATTTTTTTACTTGAAATATATTTAAAAATAAA
>APFE030098195.1:139615-163538 GCA_000404065.3 Pinus taeda
TAATATTTGAAATTTTAACTTAAATAATAAGAAAGAGGACATATTTTATACACCAAAATTGTGTATGTTCAATTTCTTTAACAATGTAATAGTACATATATAAGTAAATAAGAGTTTGTTTTGATATATATGTGTTATCTTGGCACATTAAAAATTTGTTGAGGAAATTTAAATTACACATTAACTTAAAAAATCTTGTTGAAAAAGATCTTTCATCAAGCCATGATCCAACAACCTCCTAAAAACACATAAGAAGAATACACATGTCGATACCAACTCTACATCACAATGATCAATACATTAGCAAACCACAACCTTTTCATGTTTGATCATAAGCATCACATAATATTCTATATGATATGTAGGAGTTAATAATCCTAACTTTCAACCTTAGTGAGTTAGACATGTCTTTATCTTTGTTAGGTAGGTCTTCATCATCATCTTCCATTGGTTCAATGCATCAATGACACTCTTGATCAATACAGTATATATATGATTTAACTTGGCATTTGCGTCTTATTCCTTGATAATGTATACATTACCAAATTGTCACCATCCACATATAGGAGTGGCAATCCACGAAAATACATGGGTACCTAAATATTGCAACTACCGACCCACTAAGATCTCCTTCAAGTACATGGTTCATTCACATTCTCAAGGAACTCCACCTAAATGTATAGGAAACTTCATGTTTTTAGGCCTATCACACCCCCTAGAGTAAAACGAACATAATCCACTCATAGAGAATGCAATTGATATGTCGCCCATAATCTATCAGAGGTTATGCACTATATTTAACCAGCTATCCAAATCATCAAGGACACATGGATAATGGGTATGTCTTCTTACAAGAGTCATACAATGATATTTCATTTACATAATACATATATATACATATATGTGTGTGTGTTTGTGTGGATGGTTATGCATTATTTAAATGCTCCATATGATGGAGGCAATAAGTACAATATTTTATAACATCACATGCTATTACAATACTCCTCCTAAGTACCAAATCTAGCTAAGATCAAGCTCAAAAACATCAATTACCAATATACATAATCTACACTCACCATATTATACTTCCTCTAAATATAATATGTGATTCATCTTTCCATATGGTCTTGGTTTTGGTTCAATATAATAAAAGGCGTACATTGTTTGTCCATCTCCAACCACTCTCCACTACTACCACAAGGAATATCATTGACATGCTTTTGGATGAATTTCCAAAAACTCTCTATTATGTCTAGAAAATCATTATGCCTTCCCTATTGCAAACTCATAATTCAAACTATGAAATATCTATTATTAACATTGGGTGTCAAACAATATTGCTTCAATTCATCTTTCACCAACCACTACTTATTCATTGTAGAAACTTTCTAGCATCCCTACAGGAAATTCTTCATATATGCTCCTCCATTACGATTTACTTATAGGTTCTTCATCTCAAACAACATACGAATTGGAGATAAAGAATACATTTTGGCCAAACATTGAAACCGCACAAAAGAAATAGGAACTTATTATACTCTAGGGCCTAACATCAACCTAAATATAAACATTGAAAAATAGGTTATTTTATGAACATACTTCCATCTATGAAGATAATTATGTACCCAAAAAATGTTCCCACTAATTCTTTAGGAAAATGTTATAGATATAGAATGCATCCAAATTGGCCTTGCACTCTATACCTACTAATCTAAGGACCTTTCACACCAAATTCATTAAAAAAACTTTCATTAATGAACAACTAGAATAGATACAACATCTTGTTATATTTCCTTTTTAGCTGCAACATGCCATATCAAGCAAGCCTAAGAATTCTCTTTATGTCAAAAATTGTTTTATTGGAAGGCTACAATAATCAACAAAAGATAATGGTATATGTGACTAATTAATTTTCCCTGCACATTTCTCTAGGGTCATGAACATACTTGGTGTCTTCATATACATATTCAAATTATGGATCCAACATTCATCTTGGATATTCATAAGTTGCATTTTATTTGTTAGAATCATGAAGTTTAACAAAATGCTTGCGCTCTCGTATGAGGTTAACTAAGCTCAATACACTTTTTAAGTTTTGACTTCAAGATATTTTTATCATCGCCATCAAAGTTTTACATCAACATGTACACATGGAATTTGATCTAAGGATCTAATCATGTTATCAAAAAAACATAAGGCTTTCCTACAATACCTTTTTTCCTATCAAGCTAAACATGGACAATTATTAGCCACAATGGAAAGTAAATTCAATTTGTTCTTGAAGTCACCCACCCAAGCGATGTGACTTCTAAGACTCATTGAAGAAGTTGATATCTACCACATGTCCCTAGCCACACAAAATTATAATTGCTTTCAATAACATATATATAGGGAGTGCATGTTTTGTTGTATTCCAATCTTTCCCTAAATCCAAAATACAACTAGAAATAGAAGATAAAGAAACATATGAAGAGAGTGTACATGAGGGAGGCATCATTGAAGTAGTGGCTAAGTGGAGTGAAGCCCCATCAATTATCATAGGAACAATCGCAGTGAGATCAGGATATGAAGTTGTCGAGACAGTAGGGGTAGTCGAGATAGTTCCAGAAAGGATGGGAGGAGCCATCACCATTGGGACAAAGCCTTTATCTTTCATCTTAGGAGACAAGGGCTTGTACTTACATTTCTTTCCATGGAACCAAAGTGGATAGTATGTAGCATTGTGGCTATTCTTGTGACATTTGCAACATCTAAAGGAGGTTCCCTCATAGTCTAAAGTCTGAGGATATGTGATGTCTTGATGTTAGAGTTGTATTTCAGCACTTAAGTTGACTTTGATATCCATATTTACCAATACCCTTTCCACCTTCATCTCATAGAGTCCTTGAAAGTGAGGTCGACCTCCAACTATTCCCCCAACTTGTTCCCAATTTCCCTAAGAGCCTATTCTAACCAAAATTGTACTTTTAGTCCTAGAAGTTGAACCTAGATAGGGGCCTTGTTTAGTCTCTCAAGAGTGGGATAAAATAGATCGGTCTAATGCTTAAGCCTGAAAAGGGTGGAATTGATACTCCAAACATTATTTAGAACCCAATGAACCTCTTCAGACTTGTTAAAAAATAAAATGAGCCAACCCTTACTAGTACCTTGAAAGTTAGAAACTACTTGATGTGATACCCTCACTCCTTTTTCGTCCATTCTAATATTGTCTTCGCACTAAAACGATGGCCATGAGCACAACCCACCAATGCAAACTCAAACATTTGAAAGACTTTGTGATTCTCGATCCCGTCATCCAGAATGAAGGAGAGTTGGCCCTTCTTTTCTTTCACAGAGAGTTTCTTTAATTTTTTAGTATTAGATCAGGGGTCGAGCTTGGGGAAATGAGTGGGATCCCATGGTAGTGATCAAGGGAGGAGGTGTCGATGAGATCAGTGGGGGGACTGTGAGATATGAAAAAGGAATGGACACAATATTTCCAGGTGGAGGAGAGATTTCCAGAGAACTAGAAGGAAAAAATCCTTCAAAACCAATATTCGAGATAGAGAGAGACAGAGGTGAGGAGGGGAAAGAGATCCCATGTGTAGTAAGGGTAGTCAGGTCTGTCAACGATAGTGGAAGACTGTTGTAAAGGTAGGGATTTGTAATGGAAATCAATAACGCATGAGGAGTAGTATACTAGGTAGATAACCTCAAGGAGAAAACCTTGACCAGTGGCCCATAAGAAAATAGATCATTAAAGTAGACAAGATGGGTGGAAAAGTTGGAAATGAGAAACCCTATGAGTAATGAAAACCCCAATTGATAGAAGAGTCCAAAAAATCATTGATGCTAGTGTGATGACCCAAATCTCCAACTACACCCATGTTGTTGCTTTGAATGGAAGCCCACAAATGAAAACCTTCTATGAGTGAATCCCCAAAAAGAGGCAAGACCCCATCAGCAAGTGGAGCCACAAAATCATGTACCATACTTCCTTCAACCCCCGATATACCAAGTGGAGACACAAAACCCTATGTCATGCTTCCTTCAATCCCCAATCTACAAATTGGAGTCACAAAACCATGTTCCATGCTTCCTTCAAGCCCCAATCTGCAACCTGGCATCGCAAAAAAACATTAATTCTGGCACTGGGTCCTCTCAATAATCATCCACCTAGATATCTTCCATGATATTGGCCCAAACCCAAGGAAAACACAATTAAAATATTGGAACTAAGTCTTGTTAGTGTCAGTCATTGAAAACCTTCCTCCAGTGATCAAACATGCTCTTACAAAGTGATTTTAAGGTGTCAAGGTCAAATGTTGTCATCTCAGTGAGTCTTCAAGTAAAACTTGGTCATTGGGTATTAGGTCTAGGATTTGTTTTCACTCCATCCAAAGTCTTCCAAGTATTGGTCCATGTCACCATTTGAATGAGTGTACAATCATTGAAAGAGTTGTCATCATTATTTCATGTTCCAATGGGTCATTTTACACCTTGTTTGTGCTTCAGTTGTGCTCAGGTAAGGCTCATTTCCCTCTCCTAGGGTTTTTGTTTCTAAGCAAGAAAAAATGAATTTGGAAAATGTGAGAGAGGATTTTGTACACAATAGGCCAAGGAAGGAAAAACTCCTTCAATTTTTACACAGGTGTCATGGTTTTAGAGAAATGTCAAAAATACAGTCGCTACAAGAGAGTTGTTGCACCTCTGGAGTGACCTTGTTAAAATCAATGTTTCTCCTAGATGAAATGACTAAATGACTTTCTTGATAATTCAAATGATACGTAGACAGAAATAGCTTTCTAATGAGCTATCATGAACTCAATTTGGAGTTGAGGAAGACCTTCAAAAGTTGGCTGCAACAACAATATGCATTTTGGAAACCTCATTCTACACATTTTGACCAGTATTGGGAGATTGAGCTTTTGACAAGGAAATTGAGCTCCAAATTGAAAAATTCAAAATTTTCTGGAATGTAGACTCAACAACATTTCCAGCAAGCTATCCCGCACCTAATTTTGACACCGGAAAGGCCTTCAAAATTTTCCTACAAAAAGGAATTGCGCATCAAAGGTCGGTGTTGTGCACCTCGTAGTCATTCTCAATGTAAAAATACACGGGCACTACGCACTACTCAGGAAAGCCCCAAATCGCTCCAAATCACCCAATTTTACTCAAATCATCCAATTTTACCTCTTTGCAAGTAAGTACGTCAATGTTTCTTGTTGAAAAGGGTTTTTACATCAAGTTTTGGTGATTCTTTCACTCATAAATTCAAAACCCTAGTTTTTACACAAACTGTCTCATAAAATTGACAAGCTCACTCTCTTATTTTTTTCCTATCTTATCCATTTTCTATTTTTTCCTAAACCCCATTCCCTCATATATTTTCCCTAAATTCCATTCCCACATACAAATTTCCCAAACCCTACACATTTTATCCTACTCACTCCCTAAACCCTATACATTATCCCCAAAACCTTACTCATTCCCTAAATCCCATTCACTCTCACCTACTGATCCATAAAATATCTTCATACTCATCTTTCATCCATTAGCCCTATCTCATCATTCACCACAAGTGTTCATAGCTATAAAAACAATGGAAAGAGATAGTGAATATGAGATTGAAGAAGATACCTTAGTGATAGTTCCAGGGAGAGAAACATGCAGCAAAGGAAGCCTCATAAAGGACGAAGGATTATCAGAGAGGAACCCACCAGTTTGAGGGATTTGCAAGCCTGTCCACTTGCCATTTCTTGCTTTAAACACCAGTCATGCTTTGGTTTTTGTGAAATGGTAGAAAGAGTTAAATTTCATCATGAGTTGGCAAGGTTGTTTGTGACACATTTGCACAATAATGAAGTAACCCTTGTTGGACTTACATTCACCTTATCACCAGCTATCATCTCAGAGGCTACATGTATTCCAAAGGTGGGTGAAAAATGGAACAAAGGTCAGGGTATTGATAGGGAGTACTATGAGCCTTACATCAAGGCTAGATACAAAGACAAAATGAAGAGAGTATTCCCCTTCAAGTTTTTGGAAGACACACTTGCTCCATTGATGAATATCATTATCAAGTACTTCACTTGTGAAGGTAGGTTCTCCTGGTTGTAGGGCTACCACTCGAAACAAGATTTGTAACATAAAAATGAAGAAGCTTAAGTGTAGGTTGAAGAAGGCCTTAAGGAGAAAAAAGGAGCAAGATAAGTTGAAAATCTTGGCTGAAACCTCACTATCCCATCAAAGCAACTAATGGTGGTTCCTTGTGCCAAATTTGGGCAAGTTTTGATAAATTTTTGTCTTTTTCAAATTTTGGAATTTTGAAAACAAGAAATTGCCCTAGATGCACAGCGCCACCGGCACTGCGCTCTTCCCTAGAGCACTTTTTGGAGGAATGGCTTATATGTTTGAATTTAGCATGATGAGAGCATAAAACCTAGAAATGTCAGCAATTTTGGAGCAAAACTAGGTCACCAAAAGGGCAAAAAACTACCAAAAAATGACCTCTTTGCCTCTTTTTGGACACATAGAAGCAGTCTTGGGATATTTCATTTTTGAAGGGGAAAATTACCTTTAAATGAAAAAATTTAAGATGTTACAAAAACTAGATAGAAATATCTTTCCAATGAGCTATCTTGGGCTCAATTTGGCTAAAGGGAAGGCCTCCAAAAGTGGTTGTGAAGCAGCCCTATGCACCTGGCCAGTGGCGTTGCGCATAGAGCCAGTTTGCTAAAAAAAATCCAGTTTTCGCCTACTTTCACTACAAGTTGACTTTTTCTCTCTTAATGGATGAATTTATGATTGTAATTAATGACTTGGAATGTAAATGTAATTGTGAAATGATCTTAGAGGGTAGATTCATCAATTTAAGGTGGTTTGGGGGTCAATGAATCAGTTTCCATGCTTATAGAAGCAAGTTGTTCCACTGCCTATATTCATGTTCTTTGTTTGGAAATGGTTGTAACAATTCCTTATCTCTTGGATTCGACCCTCGATGGCTAGCATAGGTGGTTTGACGTCTATATTATGTATTTTTTTCTATCATTAGCAAAGGTTGGACTCTCTTGGGTGCTCTAAGCTACATTCTACATTCTTATCAACAGTTTGGCAAGGAAATAAACTAGGATTTGTAACTACTTTTATGGGATACTTGTGGTAAAGTGTTTTTGCAAAGTTTCTTCTTCTGTTATTAGTTTTTCTCATGTGTTATGTGTGCCAAAATCTAATTAATTTCTTCTAGCTAAATGATATCAAGATAGATAGGTAGAATACAATACTCTACCTTGGGAACACATTCAGTTTTTTATGTTTTCTACTGTTTGAAAAGGATACATGATCTTTGCATACCCTCCTAAGCTCCTCACCAGTCTTAGACCTCTCATCTCACTCAATTCTAAGTGCCGAAATGCTTACCTACCTCACCCCATAGAACACCCTACATCCTGACTTGATTTCCTATACCCAAAGCTGCCTACTCCATTTTATCCAGCAACAATACCAACAAAAATCAATCAAAAACCCTAGAACTACTATACCTATCCTAAAATCCATATTTGATCCAGTCCTCTTGACTGAGATTGTCAAGGAGAGAGTCATCTCCCGACCTAGTAGGGCTAGCTACTAGGTTAAGCTTGGTTTTTGGTTATCCTAGGATTGCCTCAATTCAGCCTGAGGTCAATCTAGGCTCTAACATAGTGGCGACCATACTGGGGAATGTAGTTTTATGTTCCTCAGCAAAATATATCAAGTTCAGATCTAATTGTTGATGGTGGACAATGATCAGTCACAGGAAGGTTGAAATCATTCACTTGGCGACTCTAAATCAGTTTGACGATCAGATCCAAGGACTCCACTGGAGGATGAACCCGACCAGTAAAAACATGAAAGGAAAATATGGAAAGATTAGGTATTCAAGTTGGAATTTCATCCAAGATATTATGTTCTTTGTTATAAATTATTTCTTCTCTTCTCCTGAGAATGTCAAGAAGGCTTTACAATGTATATTGTATTTGAGAGAAGATCCTAGACATGCATTTGATTCTTTCCCTTTGAAGATTGTGAATACAAAATATACACATGCCTTTGATCTTGATCAAGACCCTTCTTCTGAATCTTATGATGATCGTCTTCAAAATGATGAGCCTCAAGAGACCAAAACTGATTCTACACCTTCTGTACATTTTCCTATACCTTGTAAAATTCCATATCGATACAAACCTTTGATTTTACCTCCTATATCCCATGCTTTCCCTAAGAATAATTACCTATATCTACCAAGATTGGATGGTGAAGACAACATAACTGCCGAGAGACATGTACTAAATTTTGAGTCTTTTCTTGACCTTTTTGAAACCGATGAAGAAGATGTCACTGTTAGGCTTTTTTGCTCTATAACCAGCTGAAAAGACAACCAGGGTAGACAGTACAACAATTTTATGCCAGGTTTAGCAAGTCTATTTTCGATGTCAGTTAATATAAGACCTCCTCCTGGATCCGCTCTCTTGCACTACCCAAATGCCTTTGATCCAGAAATGGAGTTTCAGCTGAGAGAAAGGAACCTTACAACACTTGAAGAGATGAAAAACAGTGCAGTATATGTAGAGGCTAATTTTATGATCAGAAGGGCAAAGTTGAAGCAAGAAAAAATGAAGAACATAAATCTAGAGGAATCGACATCTTTAGAGGTAAAGTTTGACATTTTGGCAAGTACAGTGGAAGAAATCATGCAAACAATAACCACAAGGAATGAGTATGATGTTCAAGATCATGGCTCGCTGATTCAAGAAGAACAAGTGGGTGATCCAAAACATTTCCTTTCCTATCCCAGTTGTCATAGATATGATAATGATTGTTTTATAGATCATCTTGGAGAAAAGAGATCTATTGATTTGACATGTATGCTTGATGATGTCTTTTATAATGATGATTTTCCTAAGTTCGATCAGTATGATGATGATTATGTTTTCCAAACAGAAGCTAGTCTTCCAGACAAATCAATAGTTGGTTTGTGGAAGGAGGAAGTTCATGATTATGTTTTCCAAACAGAAGCTAGTCTTCCAGACAAATCAGCAGTTGGTTTGTGGAAGGAGGAAGTTCAATTTCAGCAACTCGAATACAGTGATCAGCCATTGCATATCAGCTATGGAAGTGAGGAGGAAAGTGCAGAAAATTTTGAAGTGAAGGATCTTTGCCTTTTTGTTTTACTTCGTTTCAGTTCATCAGAGACAACTTTTGTGCAATGCACTATCCACCAAGATATCACCAAGTTCGGGTCAGAGAGGATGATGCAATGCACTATCCACGTTCATGAGGTTAATGAATGATATATTATGCCTTTTCATAGATTAATTTGTTTTTTTTTTTATTTGGATGATAGATTGGTATATAATGCCACCTGAGAGGAGCACATCTTACATTTAATGTAGGTGTTAGAGGAATTAAAAAAGTATCCCTTGCTAAGAAATCTCAAGAAATGTGAGTTTGCATAACTATATTTGGTGTATCTAGAATATGTGATAGGTGGAGAAGAGATGCAGATAAATCCTACCAAGATGGAGACCATGATGAAGTGGTCAATTCCTAGTGATGTTTTTGAGCCAAGAGTTTCCTTTGGGTAGCACAATACTTCACTAGATTCATGGCCTCTTTTCTAGTAGCAACAGTGACACTCCATGCCATAAAAAAGAGTGGGAAGAGTTTCCAATGAGGAAAGGGTCAACAGAGGACCTTTGAGGAGTTAAAGAAGAAGGCTAATCAATCTCCAAATCTAGGATTTCCAAACTTCCAAAATCCCTTTGAAGTGGCGATAGATGCAAGTGTGCATGTTATGGGAGTAGTGTTTATGCATGAAGGGTGGTATGATACCATTTTAAAGCAATTCATGGGGTATTTCTCAGCTACCTTACTTACGACAAGGAGATATAAGCCTTGGTGTAAGTTTTGAAGAAGTGGAAACACTCTCTAATGGAAGAGGAAATAGTAATCCATGTAGATCACCAACCACTACAGTACATAGAGGCCTAGAGTGAGCTACATCAAACTAGGCATTATAAGTGGATGGGGGTTTGTAACACTTTCATTTAATGATATAACTATAATAAGGGTAGCACAAATAATTTTGTTGACATGTTTTCAAGGTCGCCCACATCAAGGATCATAGCTTTTAGAACTCTTATGTACATGGATCCTTTCACCCATGATGCATATAAAGAGGCACATACAGAGGATGAGGATTTCATAGAGGTATTTCAACAATTACAACACTAGATTTGTGCATGATGGTGACAACACATTTGACTACTACCTCTAGAATAAGTTACTCTACAAGTTAGATAAGTTATATATTCCCAAAAATAAGTAACTACAATTAATAATCAATAATTAATCCAAAAAATAATTAACTTAGAAAATAATACTTTATTGATTCATAACATATAATTTTTTTTAATTTAAAATAATTCTCCAAAAAAATCTTAACTTAATTAATTAGCATAATTAACTTTAATAACTAATATCTCCTAAAACTTTCCAAATAACATAAAAACATAAAACATATATATTCTATAAAATCATATTAAACTTACCACTTGATTTATATGGCTGACACTCGTGATCTATCCGCATAGCAATGCGGCACACCACATCACCCTGATTAGACCTTGCCAATCGAAAATGACTATCTATGCTCTTCTTTTGCTTTCTAATAAATTTAGATGTCATCTAGTTAATGCCATCATTTACTTTCTACTAAATTTTAATAGATTCAAATCTGGGAATTTTGTAGACTATTTTCAGAAATGCTAGAATATTTGATGGTTTCTAGAAATTAAGTTTTAAATTTGTTATTAAAATAATAGAAATTTTGGTAACATTTTAGAAATTTTAGAAAATCTAGATTACCGTTCTTAAGTTTTAGGATTTTAGGTTTTTCTATTTTTTTGGTTAATTTTTAAGATTTTGGGTTTTTCTAATTATTTTTTGATATGGTTAGTTTTTATAATAGAAATATGATTTAAGCATTTTTATGATCAGATTGTTTTTATTTTGAGAAAAAAGTTGATAGGATTATGACAAATTTTTTTAAAGTGCAAACAAATTTTTAATGTTGTTATTCCATTTCCATAATTAAAAAATAAAAAATACAGATCTCTTATTATCAATTTTTTTAAATTTAATTAAAATTAAAATTAAATTAAAAAATCTTTAAAAATGCCAAATTTATTACGATTAGTAAACAATATCAAAATAAAATATTGATTTCAAGAATATGAAAACAATGGATAACTAAAAGTTTCAAACCAGCTCACTAGATGCACACCCAATCTGTACTTTACCCAACTTACTGGATGCCAATACTTTGGACTGGGAAAAAAACCATGGGGTCATCCTTTCAAAGAAAATTTGAAAGTTTAATAATTTCAACAATATGAGAAACGCCGAAAAACCCTAAACAATGTTGTACCATGATATGTGGTAACTAAGTGGAACTATGTTCTCCCAAAATTTAAAACATAACTAGCATTTGCATCAGATGTTGCAAAGGAAATGTCGTAAGGCATAAAATAAACGTTCATTGAAAATAAGAATTAATAAAGAAAATTGCATGCAAAGGTGGAAGATAAAGCTAATGATTTACATTATCTAATGGTTGTATTTCCACATTTAAAATTAGATTACAACTTTAGATCTGACACTTACATCTATATCCCATGAGCTAGCTCTTGATCATCTAAACTAATTTTTAAATTTCAATAAAAAATTACAAATAATAGATTATAATGGATACAGTGCTTGGTGGCTTTCTAGCGTAACACTAAGAGAATCAAAGAGCAGAATCACGGGTGTGGTTAGGCTAGCAGAATCAAAGAGCAAAATCACAGGTGAAACCTTTGGAAATGGCGCACCCGCAGGATGAGCGAAGCAGAGATCCATGGGTCCTCGAAATTTCAGAAAATTCACCTGAACTAGATTCAGGGTCACTCGGTTATGCGCAAGAAATGCCTACCTGAGGGATGTGTAAGCTCCCAAAAGAAAACTAAACTGTGTGCCAAAGTCCACCATGGTCTTCCGACACCTGCATTGTCTTGCAAGAAGACGGTGGGATTGAGAGCAACCAGCGTCCAACCTTGATGCCATAAAGCTTGACAATGTAGGCCACTCTGGAAAAACTACACAACTCTTCGAGCTGAAACATACTTCCATGGATAGAGGCACAATCCTTCAACAATCGTCTTAGAGAGAGGCAGGAAACATAGGTCTTTCTGGGGCATTAACTGAAGAATGGAATGCATATATTCTTCAACTGAAGGAGGGATTTTTATAACATTTTGATGGAATGGTATCTTGATCGGAAGGGCCCTGAAGTGTAAGCAGAATTCCCTCTGGGAACAGATGTCATCAACAAAAAGCTGATGCAGCCGTTTGAAAAGAAAAATTGTATGGGTTTCCAGAACGAGTCTATGGGAGGAATGCCACCATTGAAATCAAATTCCCAATAATTTTGAAGGGTATGTTTCAGAGATTTTGGAGAAAGCAATTAAGTATTAACTAAAAATTTTGAGCTTGATGAGGATGGTCACTGGAGAGGTAAAGAAAATTACTAACTTGGGAAACATTGAACTAATTTTTGGGTTAAATAATACGGGTACATTAGTCTTTTTAAAAGCTTCACGAGTCAACTGTTGGGTATCAGAGGCTAGAATTTAACTCGCTATATGATTGCCAGTGAAATTCATCGGTTGCAGAGATGACTTGTGCCAGTGAAATTCATCGGTTGCAAAGATGACTTGTAGATGAATTTTTGGAGAGTAGATTACCTAAGTGATGAAATCGATTGCTCCTCAAACTAATTTTGTTTCCTAGGACCACAAATGTCACTATGAATTAACGCAACATCTAGGTTGCTCTAAATTTAGATATTTCAAAGCTATCCATCTTCTGCTTTCCAAAAACATGTCCTTCAGCTCTGATTCCATGTTGTCAAATTGAATCACATCAGCATCATGTTATCATTGGAACTAAATCACATAGATACTATGAAATGAGATACTAAAAATTTTATTACAAAGACAACAAAAAACCAAAAGGATATGGAAATGCGTGAACAGATAATAGAGCTTTTAACACTAAACATTCCAATTCCTATATAATTTTCTTGTTATTAATAGAACTAAAAAGTCGGTGCATAGCCTTCCACACAAAAATGGATCTAGAGACTTGTAAGACCAAACCACCAGAGACAACCATTGGACCACGCCTTGGAACTATAAAAAGGTATGGGTACTTGTAGTAGTAAGATCAGTATAAACCTAATCCATACAATGTTACTAATGCAATCTAATAATAGCTACCATGCAAACCATAATAGAACAGTCTACAAATATCATGCCACATGGCAATAAACACCATATTTAAAGAATGACAGGCATCATCTCTAATAATAGAGACCACTGCAAGCTATAACAGAACAGTCTAAAAATATCATGCCACATGGCCCTAGTGGGTTATTAGAGCATAATGAAATTTATCATCTGTCATATCTTCACTTTTATATATAGACTTTTCTGTATGCAAGTTCAGCCTTTTAGAATCTGAAACACCCATCAAACTTCAAAGTGCCTTTTCATACATTGATCACAAAAGAAAGTTTGTGAATAGTTGAACAAATACGTGAATACACACTAAGAAACAAAATCTGCATGGCATATTGGCAGAATATCGAATATAACAAAAATTATTATGCATTCAACCTTTATATAGTATTTTTTGAAGCCAGCCACAAATGAAAAAATCTTTCATGTCCTCAATAATGGCAACTAGAGTAAAAATATGTTAATGAATGTCAGCAAAAATAAACGTGTATAACATGTTCATGTATGTACAACGTCAAGGCCCAATGACAGACTTATCAACTAACTTATTCAATTGTACATTACAGGGCCTAGATTTTGATTTGATTTTGGGATCTGGCACAACTGATGTACCATCTAATTCATCAATATAAATAGAATAATATTCTAAAGAACTAAAAAATAAACTTTCTTGGAACAACATAGATGAAACTTCTCCAACATTATACATAACAAGATATTAGCCAACTTTTGTGCCACTTTTCAGCACAATGCTTTTGTTGTTGCATTTTGACAAGGAGATAAATGGAGGAGTGCGCAACCTTATAAAGAAGGGGAAGCCATCACAATATAAGATATCTCCACCAATAATAGCTATCTCACACAAGAAATAGAGATTAAATGATCCCTCCAACCTATCTCCACCAATAATATCTATCTCACACAACAAATAGAGATTAAATGATCCCTTCAACTTTTTGAAATGCCTATATCAAGACATTTGCATCTGCTTTAACCATTCAGGCCTCAGTGGGTCTGACTCTGTACACACCTTGATAATCAAAATATGGATTATGAGATCATGCAACCAAAACAAACCAAAGAAATGTAAAATTCCTAGACCACTTTTGCTTAAAATAAATAATAAAAGAATAGCAGATTAGCTTCTAGCAGTTATAGTAACCTAAAAGACTTTGATGAATCAAATTTAGTAGTATAAATCAAATCTTTACATAAGTGCTGCGAAAAACAGATGTTCAAAGCATTTCCTGTACTTTACTTGACAATTTCTTTTTCGGCTTTCTTAGGATGAAAGCAGCTTGATCAGGTGTTCCAAAAATAGAAGTTATTCAATAGCCACAATCCCAGCATCTGTGAATACCTTCACTTGGATAGAGAAAATCAATGACCCTTTGTGGCTTCTTTCAAAGGATTTCTCTCTGCAAGAACAATAAAAGAATGTTGTTACAAATATTAAAATCACTCACAAAATATGTAGACCAATAGAGAATGATCAAAAAATACACAAATCATATGTACAGACCAACATCCCTAGCCCTAGCCCATTTCAATCTTCTACCAAGTATTGTTGCATTTTTGAATTAGTCCTCTATCAGTGCTTTCCTGTCACAATGATTTGCAAAGAACAAGGTATTGAAATCTCTCCCCTTCTACATATTATGGGGCATTTGGCATATGAGGAACGCTAATATTTTTTACTGGAAAGATATGGATGTAAGGGTGTCCATCATCAAGATTACTGGTTTTTTTTATGGAGAAAGGGCTTGTCACAAAAACATTTCCAATTTTTCACTCATATTGACCTCTTTCACAACCCTTTTATCTAAAATGCCTTCAATATTTCCTTTGTGAATCATTGATCTTCCATGCACACAAATTCAGATCCACAACACCATTAGAATTCTAATTCTCCAATAACTTCATACCCACAAATACAAATATAGTTGCATTAAGGAAGCTTACCCACGAGACGATATGACTATTTTCACCCAAAACATTTTTATCCACTGGTTCTCTCTCAAATATTATCTCAAAAGTCATAACTCCAAATCTATATACATCACTTTCCTCTGTCAAATTGTGCGTAGTGGCATATCTATTCAAAGTAACAGCCCAATGAAGATCGAAGAATCCATTTTCTCCTTTGATTTTTAGTTCCACATAAATTGAATGAAACAACACAGAAAAATTGAATGGGAAATGTGTAATATTCCAGATCAAGGTATCCAAATATACCCTTCACATCTGTTGAGACATGGGTTCCTTCACTTGAGGGGCCAAACCTAGACAACCCAAAGTTTGATAGTTTTTCTTCCATCCATTCACTTGAAAGAATATTATTAGTTTTGATATCTTTGTGAATTATGATAGGTTTATAGCCGACAATGATTATGCAAGTATTCCAGTCTTGACTATTATTTTTATAGGGACATTGACATTAGTCAACTCGTTTACATAAGATACAAAGTCTAAATTCATGGGTTTTTCAAGAGGGAAGGACACTCATCTTGAGATTCATTCAATACAATGTCAAGCCTTGTTTTCCTGTAAGGCAACTCCTGTAAAGCATTTGGCCCTCTACAGAAAGAAAATAATAGATATGAATATATATATATACACTGTATAGTAAGACAACACATATATATAGATAAATTGAGATTGTTTTTCAAGATTAAACACAAGACAAGATAGCCCAATATTTGACCCATACCATGGATAATTCCCCTCAAGTTTCCCTTGGACATATCCTAGTAAATCAATTTTTGATTTCCTCCTTCACAAGAATATCCCACAAAGGGCACAAGATTTTTACGATGCACTTTCGAAAGCATAGTAACCTGTATATACCTTTCTATTCAGTGAGTCACAGTGCCTTTTGCACATATCTCTTTTTAAAAATTCTGAAATGTTTCTCTAGAGATAAAAATATTTTATCTTTAATTAAAAAAACCATTCTGGTTTATATAGGAAAATGTGAAATGCCGATGAATTAAGCACCACTTTGTAGATGGCCATAGAATACAGGCCCAAATCCTCCTTTGCCAATTTGCCTTCCAAATCCACCAGTTATTTCCTTGATTCATCGTAACTAAATTTTCTTCATTGAGGTGATGACAAGTCATTGCCCTTTGTGGCTTCTTTCAAAGGATTTCTCTTTGCAGGGACAATAGAAGAATGTTGTTACAAATATTAAAATCACTAACAAAATATGTAGGCCAATATAGAATGATCAGAAAACACACAAATCATATATACATACCAACAACCCTAGCCCTCACCTGTTTCAATCTTCTACTAAGTACTGTTGCAACAATAATTGACAAAAGCATTAATATTATCCCTCCAGTGACTGACAAAATGATTATAACACTTTTACTGATACCAGGTTTTGATTTAGTGCACTGATTTGCGTCGCCTTCACAAAGAAGTGTCTTTGTGGATTGCCGAAAAGCTTATCAAACATAAAACACAATCATAATATTGAATCTCAAATTTAGAGATCTCTATGATAAAACTATACTAATTTTCAGTAAAATGATCCATGTTGGAGAAGAGAATTAACGTGATTGATAAGTTTCTGTTGTTTCTTAAAATAGCTGGCACTGTACTAGTTAGATTATTGTTCTCCAAATTCCTAGATTGCATCTCTAAATATAAGGGCACATTAGTCTTTTTAAAAGCTTCAAGAGTCAACTGTTGGGTATTAGAGGCTAGAATTTAACTCGCTATGTGTTTTCCAGTGAAATTCATCGGTTGCAGAGATGACTTGTAGATGAATTTTCGGAGAGTAGATTACCTAAGTGATGAAATCGATTGCTCCTCAAACTGATTTTGTTTCCTAGGACCAAAATTGTCACTATGAATTAACGCAACATCTATGTTGCTCTAAATTTAGATATTTCAAATCTATCCATCTTCTTTCCAAAAAAACATCCTTCAGCTCTGATTCCATGTTGTCAAATTGAATCACATCAGCATAATGTTATCATTGGAACTAAATCGCATAGATACTATGAAATGAGATACTGACAATTTTATTACAAAGACAACGGAAAAGCAAAAGGATTTGGAAGTCTGTGAATATATAATAGAGATTTTAACACTAAACATTCCAATTCCTATATAACTTTCTTCTTATTAATAGAAATAAAGAGTCAGTGCATAGCCTTCCACACATAAATGGATCTAGAGACTTGTAAGACCAAACCAACAGAGACAACCATTGGACCACGCCTTAGAACCATAAAAAGATATGGGTATTTGCAGCAGTAGGATCAGTATAAACCTGATCCATACAGTGTTACTAATGCAGTCTAATAATAGCTACCATTGCAAACCATAACAGAACAATATACAAATATCATGCCACATGGCAATAAACATCGTACTTAAAGAATGATAGGCATCCTCTCTAATAATAGAGACCACTGTGAGCTATAACATAACAGTCTACAAATAACATGCCACATGGCCGTAGTTGGTTATTAGAGCATGATGAAATTTATAGTCTGTCATATCTTCACTTTAATATATAGACTTCTGTGTATGCAAGTTTAGCCTTTTAGAATCTGAAACACCCATCAAACTTCAAAGTGCCTCTGCGTATCATTGATCACAAAAAAAAATGTTTGTGAACAGTTGAACAAATACGTGAATACACACTAAGAAACAAAATCTACATGGCATATTGGCAGCATATCGAATATAGCAAAAATTATTATGCATTCAACCTTTATATATTATTTTTGAAGCCAACCACAAATGAAAACATCTTTCATGTCCTCAATAATGGAAAGTAAAGTAAAAATACGTTAACAAATGCCAGCAAAAATAAACATGTGTATAACTTGTTCATGTATGTACAGCGTCAAGACCCAATGACAGACTTATCAACTAACTTATTCAATTGTACAGTACAAGGCCTAGATTTTCATTTGATTTTGGGATCCGGCACAACTGAAGTACCATGTAATTCATCAATATAAATAGAATAATATTCTGAAGAACTAAAACATAAACTTTTTCGGAACAACATAGATGAAACTTCTCCAACATTATACATAACAAGATACTAGAAAACTTTTGTGCCATTTTTCAGCACAATGCTTTTGTTGTCGCATTTTGACAAGGAGATACATGGAGGAGTGCACAACCTTGTAAAGAAGGGCAGCCATCACAATATAAGATATCTCCACCAATAATAGCTATCTCGCACAACAAATAGAGATTAAATGATCCCTCCAACTTTTCAAATCGCATATATCAAAACATTTTCATCTGCTTTAACCGTTTAGCCCTCAGTGGGTCTGACTTTATACACAACTTGATAATCAAAATATGGATTATGAGATCGTGTGACCAAAACAAACCAAAGAAATGTAAAATTCCTAGACCACTTTTTCCTGAAAATAAAGAATAAAAAAATAGCAGATTAGTTTCCAGCAGTTATAATAACCTAAAAGACTTTGATGAATCAAATCTAGTAGTATAAATCAAACCTTTACATGAGTGCTGGGAAAAGCAGATGGTCAAAGCGTTTCTTGTACTTCACTTGACAAATTCTTTTTCAGCTTGCTCAGGATGAATGCAGCTTGATCAGGAGTTGCAACAATAGAAGTTATTCGATAACCACTATCCCAGAGTCTGTGAATACCTTCACTTGGATAGAGAAAATCAAGCTCAATAGCCTGAATAGGTGCAACTAGTAGTTAATGAGAAATAATGGTTTATTAAAGAGATAAAGATTATAAAGCAAATAGCATGGAAAATGCAACCTGAACTTCTGTGAAGAATAAAAATAATGCTATCTAATTTTTTAGAACAAAAAGATCGCCTGATTTGAAAACCCGCATTCCTTGACATAACGACACCCCATTGATTCCCAGAAGTTGTCATTGATGTCACATAAAATCCCTCTTTCCATTTCCTACTAATCCATTTAAATAGAAAGGCATATGTGGAAGAGTGTATAGAATGTACCTAAGAAAAACTGGTGCATCATCATATCACTACAAGGAAGTTTAGTAAACACTCAAAAGCCTCAGCACCAAGAGTATTTCCCAGAAGCATAAACATTACAGATATTACTCCAACAGTCCAGAGTAACAATCAATATCCCAATTGCAACAACATGGGTTGCTTTATTTTAGGAACTACTATGGCTAAATCAAACTCCAACAAGCATTTATGCTAGCTTATATACTCTTTAATTTCGAGATATCTAGCTTCTAGAATCTATACTCTTAAACTTAAAAATATTAATGGCACAAAGATCTAATTTTAAGGTATTAGGACCATTTTTTTCGATGCATGCATTTCACTTCAACAATGTTCCCTGCTATGGTCAGGTTGTTTAGAAGTTAGACGTTGTATAGGTTCTATCAAAGAAAGGTTGTTTAAAATTAAAAATTGATTGCTGAGACCGTGAATACAGTCCTACAACAAATAAATGTAAAGATTCCTAGACCATTTTTCCTGAAAATAAAGAATAAAAAAATAGCATATTAGTTTCTAGCAGTTATAGTAACCTAAAAGACGTTGATGAATAAAATTTAGTAGTATATATCAAACCTTTACATGAATGTTGGGAAAAGTAGATGTTCGAAGTGTTTCCTGTACTTCACTTGACAAATTCTTTTTCTACTTGTTCAGGATGAATGTAGCGTGATCAGGAGTTGCAACAATAAAAATTATTTGATAGCCACTGTCCCAGCGCCTGTGAATACCTCCACTTGGATAAAGAAAATCAAGCTCAACAGCCTGAACAGGTGCAACTAGTAGTTAATGAGAAATAATGGTTTATTAAAGAGATAAAGATTATAAAGAAAATAGCATGGAAAATGCAACCTGAATTTATGTGAAGAATAAAAATACACAAACTATTTTGAAAATTACAGAGCAATTTTAGTACAAAATTCAATACAGGATCCCTTTATTGGGGTTTGTAGACAAACAAGGGTTAACAAATATGGGATGCATGGCCTACATTTTTTAGCTGGGAAACCTTACGATGCAATCCATCAATCTCTTTGTCCAGGTCCACATGAATGGGATCTACCCTCAATTGCAATTGTTCGCTCTCGCGATTTAATCTACTGCTCAGCCCCTCTCTGTAAAAATCAATCAATATCACCATATGCATATCTCCATGAAATGGATAAAATAGCAACGAGCATGCTCAATTGACGGAATGGTACCTTGATCGGACGAGCCCTGAAGTGTAAGTAGAATTCCGTGAATTCCATTTGGGCACCGATGCCATCAACAAAACGCTGATGCAGCGGTTTAAAAAGAAAAATTGTATGGGTTTCCAGAACGAGTCTATGGAAGGAATGCCACCATCGAAATCAAACTCCCAATAATTTTGAAGGGTATGTTTCAGAGAAGGGTCGGCCCTTCTCTGCAAAAATTAATCAATATCACTGTACACATATCTAAAATATCAGTGGGCGTGCTCAATTGACGGAATGGTACCTTGATCAGAAGGGCCCTAAAGCATAAGCAGAATGTATGGATGACATAAAAATAAATAAAAAAATTTGATGCAACCAAATCCAGAAGACACCCCCAAGTTCAATATTTTTCGTCTGATCCACGACGCTCCATAGGGCCAAGGCTTGCACAGTGGCCAGCAGATTCAAGCAAGATCCTCAACTCAATGACACAAGTCTTGGCCACTCCCATGTGACATGGAACAGTGTTTCAGAAAACCTACCGAAGGTGACATGGAACAATGTTTCAGAAAACCTAAAGAAGGTGGAAAAGGTAAAATAGGCATAGTTTCAGTTATAATGAGAACTTTAATCTATTGGTGGAAAACATTTTAATCGTCTAACATCAAATCAGAAGGACCATAATAGGACATGTAACCCAAGAGGAGAGTTGATTTCAAAGGGGAACGCCTTACGGCGTAAATATGAAAGTGAGATATTCTATTTTTGAGTCAATTATCAAGAAAATCGTTCTTTGACTTATACAAATATAATTCCTAATTACAATTCTCTCACCTTTTTATTGTGAATATCTTAAATTAAATAATCGGTCTTTATTGGTTGTTTTTATTGTTAAGAGAAATAATAATCTTAAATATGTTTTGCATGCGTCAACCAGTGAATTTATCCTTTATTGTTGAAATGGTTTTTATTGTTATGAGAAATAATAATCTTAAATATGTTTAGCATGTATCAACCAGTAAATTTATCCTTTATTATTGAAATCTTATTTCTAGATTAATTTTTTTTTAATGGTTATCCTACATGATACATCTAGAAAATCAATTATGATGTTATTTTTGGATATTTCATTTAACAAACTAAAAACTTATTGCATCATCCCATTGTCATGCAAGGTTTTAGGGAAAATAGTGGTGCCAGGATTTTGTTGCACATCTTAAATATTGATATAGAGTTTAATACAAGTTATTAAGAATTTAAATATCAATTTCTTCCAAATTATTGTCAAGTATTTTAAATGAATTAATTTAAATAGCAATTTAGAATGTTTTCAAGTATTCTAATCTTGATGTTAAGGAAAATTGCATAAAAGACAAGGACGACTAAGTAAAGTTTAATCTATTTAAATAAACATTTGCTAGGATACAAGTATTTGATAATGATTATGTTGTAGTGGTAAGAAGCAAGGCTCAAATGACATGGAACTTGAAAAATCTTAATGAAGTATATAGTTTAATTTTTTAGGACACAAGTATTTGATAATGATTATGTTGTACTTGTAAGAAGCAAGCCCTAAATGTCATGGAACTTGAAAAATCTTATTGAAGTATATAAGTAAATAGTTCAATTTTTTAGTGTTGGAATTTAGTTAAATTGATTTTAAACAAGCTAATGTTGAAATTTTGTTAAAGTTTATTTTAAACAAGTGTTTCACAAAATGTTCTTCTTTATTAATTATAATAATTTCAATTGATTTTTAACATAATTATTGTTCACATATTCATTAATAGGGAATTGAGAAAATGGAGAAAAATAAAGATGAATGGGACGCAATTTTTTTTTAAGAAGAGAGGAGGTCTTTATATTTTAGAGGGAAATATACATGTTGTGGCCTATGATAGATTAATCATGAGCCATAAAAATTGGTTGCTTTAGATAATCATTCTTAAATTATCAATTGATGATACAAAAATGTCTTTGTTTATAGTTGTGCCTTCAAAGATACTAATTATTAAAAACAACAAAACTAGAAAGACTGAAACATATTGTATCCATTATTGTAACAAAAAAGAGAGAATAACAACCTACATCATGATGTCAAGAGCTTTAGTTATGGCGTCATCAATAATATCCCAATAACTAAAAATTCCAACTGACAATTGCAGAGCTTCCTTAGACAACTAGTCATCTTGCCCATTAAATTCTCTAAAAGTGTGAGTAAAAGATAGCTCCTTTCAAAAATTTGCATGGATTCCTGGACGATTTGGAGAAGTGGGTTGAGACAAATACTCTAAACAAAAATTTGATTGTTAGCCTACTTGATTACCAGTTGAGAATCACCAAAAATATAAACCTTGCTAAAACATGAATAGGATGTAGTTATCAAAGGCACCAAACAAAGTTTCTCTTCTTAGTTGGTGAATGTGTTGACATCATGACCTTATAAAAAAATATATGGTTTTAATCACCATTATGTTATGATACACAATTTCCCTCCAATTCCTTAGCTCCCAAGAGGTTGAGTAAGAGATAAAAATGTTAAATGCAATACAAAATCGCCAAATAAGTTATAAATACAAAATTCAAAGATCAAATATGATGTAGATGTAAGGTTGTGTTGTGCATGCAACCAAGGATATAAAATATTTTTCAATGAAGAAAATATTTCTATTGTAAATATTTAATGGCATTTTTATGTGATGGTTTTTCAATAATATAAATTCATTATTACGGACTAAATTCATCAGAACTCTTTTGTGCAGTCATTTGCTACATTTAATCAACTCAACAATGTAGCTTCAAAGAAAAAAATTCATGAAAAAATGCATCCCTAAGATTAGAGTCTACCACGTAGATGTATGGACATGGATAAATTCATAGATATCAATTTAGAATGAAAAAAGGGGCTTTTCAACGATGTAAGGAAAGAAGAATTAGAAGGACATACCCATATACTAAACTCTGGGAACCTAGTAATAACAATGAGTATACAAAACTAAGTTCATCTTTTCACATGCATTATTTTCAAAACTTTTTAACTTAAACTATTGTTTATTTTTATTATCAATTGTATACTGATTTCCCATTATTATTCATATTCCTGTCATAATCAACAGAATTTCCAACAAAGATCTTCATACAGTTTGGTTGTTGCATATAGATCCACTAACTTGGAAATTCAACCAGCATCAAGTTGTCAACCATTACAATATTCACTTGCATTTCAAGAGGTTTTGGAGGAAGTAAGTTTGTTTTCGTAGAACTTATTTTACAACAATGTGAACATATAAATTATTATACTCTACTCGGATGACAAGGTGAAAAATATATACTCTATTTTTCAAATTTTCTTTTGTTATTGTTTATATGGATTTATTTATTTATTTACTTTAT
>APFE030098195.1:173482-194271 GCA_000404065.3 Pinus taeda
CTGATGGTATCCTAATCTAAATTCAATCTTTGAGAACATTGTTTCTCCCTCCAACTGGTCAAACAAGTCATCAATCCTCGACAACAGATACATGTTCTTGATCATCACCTTATTCAGTTTCATGTAATCAATGCACAATCTGAGAATACCATCCTTCTTCTTCACGAACAATACCAGTGCACCAAACAGAGATAATATGACCAAGTTGTGACCCCAGGAAGTTGGTTGCCCAACTAACCCCAACGAGGCCCACAAACTCTTTGCGTTCCATCTCCTGGGGTTAATGCTTTGGTTGTTTATGGTTTTACCTTGTTGTTCAATAATAAATAGGCCCTTGAGATTCATTGTAACACAATTCATAGGCATGTATCTGCCACATCTCTTCTCAAAGATAAGCTACCATCGCCCGAGCTAGTTAATTTTCATTCTGTTTGTAAGCATATTTCAGTGTTTGATATTAATGAAATGAAGTGTTATTTATGCTACATCATTGTATTTATGGTTATATCTATAATTTGTTGCATTCATTTTTAAGTTTGAATCAGTGGTATCAGAGAAGTCTGCTCTTTCTATGTTTTTCTTTGCATGTCCCCAACAAAGTCAGGATATAAGGTTTTAGGGCTCAAACTAGCCGAACCTTTGCAAGACAAACCTCACAAATCTCGACGGCCTCCCATGGGGAAAGAGAAAAAATACGAGGGGGCAGGAGATCTTTTCAAAATATTGCTCGAAGAATCCCTCAAGTGAAATAAGAACGTGATGATGGACAACTTTGTCCAGATACTGTAGCAGCTACCCAAAGTTGACACATATCCTTCCAGCAGCAATTCTGGAAGCGCCACACCCTTTAAGGTACAAGTTAACTTTGACATCCCCATATTTAAAGGTTAAATAGATGCAGAAACCATAGATAAATGGTTAAATATGCTAGAAGGCTATTTTATGTTCATGATTTTTCCAGCCGGGAATATATTACTTTTTCACTTCTCAAGGCCACCCCCCACCTCAAGTACTAGTGGGAAACCTACTGTGAGAAGAAGGACGAAAGTACACCCTCACTATTTTCAACCGCACCCACTTGGAATTTGTTTTGGGATGCCATCAAGGAACATTACTATCCTCTCGAGATCTGTGAGGATAAATACATAAAATGGACCATGTTGCGGTAGGGAAGGGACCAAGACGTGCCATAGTTTACCAATGTTTTTCATACACTTCACATGAATTTGGGTATCAACAATTATGAGCAAAATTTGGCACTCAAGCACCACAACTGTCTACATAGGTACATCCAGGACAAGATGGAGCTCATAGACATCTCCTCGCTTGGCAAGGCGTATCAATGCACTGTCAAGATTGAGCATAAGTTTAAACAAAAGAAGCGAGACTTTCAAACTGTGAATCCGAAACAAGGAAAAGGCGGGGTGACCCAGGACACCCCACCAAAGCCAAAAGCCAAGAACATCACAATGAACACAAAGAAGGACATAGGAGAATGGTGTGAGTTCCATAAGAGCTCCACTCACAACACAAGTGAGTGTCAATCCAAGTAGTCACTAGTGTTTTGATCCTGAGTCAGAACTCGACAAGGGGAATGAAAAAGGGAAGAATATCATTGACACGGAGTTCATGATCAAGGAATTTTATTTTTAGAATCTCACATTGTGAGCTATTAGGTTTGGTCATCAAGTCATAAAGTCTAGTAAAGTCAATGTCAAGGATTGAAGCCCGATTTGGGCATGTAATTCATTGTAAAAGAAAATTTGTTAACCTTCCAAGACCGTGTCACAAGCTCCCCTTGAAGTCGGCCCAAGGAGGATTCTAGTAGGACATGTTGGCCTAGGCACCAGTTCAAGTCGGCTTATTTTGATGGTAAAAACACTATATATAGGGCATATTGGCCTCCATTTGCAGACACAATTCAGACAAGCTAGAAGAAGAGAAATAGAAGTGCAAAAATCTCAAGAAGAATCCCATCATCAAGCAAAGTAAGGAGGATCATCACTGAATTTTTTCCTGATCTTTTTTGGGTTAGTACACTCCACACGTGTGAGCATCTAGTGTTTTCTACTGCATCAAGGACCAAGTTACCACAGTCATATTGAGAGGGAATATTTTGGGAGAAAATAAGGTGATTCTCAAGCTGAGTCAAAGGAGAAGAGTCTCCATCTAGAGTGAAGGGAATCAAGGTGTTACTCTCTCTCATATGCTACAACAAGGGTTTCTGAAGTAGGGCCGAAAATCACAGAGCTAAATCAAGGGACCAAAATCCAAAGGATAGCTGAAATTGTGAAAGAAGAAGGAAGTTTGACCGTCATTGACTCAAGGAAGAAATCAAACTAAGAAGGCTTGTGACTTGGTCTTGGAGAAGTTGTTGTGTCAAGGGTCTTGGTCTTGTTATTTTTCAATTGAAGTCTCCATAAGAACAAGAATTCGTTTTGGTTTTCCTCTCAAGTTGGAGAGGTTTTGGCCCTGGTTGATCGTTTACATTCTTTGTCTCTTATCTCTTTATTAGTTATGCTTTGATAGTTATTTTATGAATAAAACACTATAATAATCTAACCAAGAGAAGAACCTAATCTAACTAAGTAAAAATAATTCACAAGCAGTTATCATTTCAAGAGAAATCTCCTAATTCTAGTGCCCTAGATTTCTCAACACCTTTAATGTATTTGATCTCAAATTCAAACTCATTAAGGGTATCCAACCATCTAGCTTTCCTAGCATTCAAATTCGGTTGCTCAAAAAAGTACCTCAGCCCATTATGATTGCTCATCAACACAAACCTCCTGCCAAGAAGATAGTGCCTCCACATCTTCAATGTGTGAATAATAGTTTCCAACTGAAGGTCATAAGTCACATAGTTTTGTCCGTGCTCATTCAGTTTCTTTGAATCATAGAATGCCACTTGTCCCTTTTGCATCATAACTCCACCAAGTCCTCTCTTTCAAGCATCTGTACACACTACAAACTCTTTATCCAGATCTGTAATGTTGAGAACTATTTGTCAAAAACTGCTTCAACTGCTCAAAACTAGCTACACACTCCTTTGTCCATTAAAAAATATTTACTTTCCTCTGCAATGATGTAACAAGATAGGAAATCCATGAGAATTTCCTGATGAACCTCTTGTAGTAACCTGCTAACCCCATGGATGATCTAACTTCATCCATATTTCTAGGAGTTTCCTCTTCCATGATATCTTTTATCTTTTTGAGATCCATTGTTATGCCTTCCTTGTAAACAACATGCCCCAAGTAATGTACCTCTATCTAAAAGAAATTTCATTTACTAAGCTTAGCATACAACTAATTCTCTCTTAGAAATATTAATTCTATTGCTAAGTGTTCGGCATGCCCTTCCTTATTCTTAGAATATATCAACACATCATTAATGAATACAATCACAAACTTATATAGATAAGAACACAACACAATATTCAACAAGCACATGAAAGTAGTTCAAGCATTAGTCAAAGCAAAAGGAACCACAACAAACTCATAATTCCCATACATAGTCTGGAAAGAAATCTTGTAGATATCCTCTTCTTTGATATGCACCTGATGGTATCCTAATCTAAATTCAATCTTTGAGAACATTGTTTCTCCCTCCAACTGGTCAAACAAGTCATCAATCCTCGACAACAGATACATGTTCTTGATCATCACCTTATTCAGTTTCATGTAATCAATGCACAATCTGAGAATACCATCCTTCTTCTTCACGAACAATACCAGTGCACCAAACAGAGATAATATGACCAAGTTGTGACCCCAGGAAGTTGGTTGCCCAACTAACCCCAACGAGGCCCACAAACTCTTTGCGTTCCATCTCCTGGGGTTAATGCTTTGGTTTTTTAGGGTTTTCCCTTGTTGTTCAATAATAAATAGGCCCTTGAGATTCATTGTAACACAATTCATTGGCATGTATCTGCCACATCTCTTCTCAAAGATAAGCTACCATCACCCGAGCTAGTTAATTTCCATTCTGTTTGTAAGCATATTTCAGTGTTTGATATTAATGAAATGAAGTGTTATTTATGCTACATCATTGTATTTATGGTTATATCTATAATTTGTTGCATTCATTTTTAAGTTTGAATCAGTGGTATCAGAGAAGTCTGCTCTTTCTATGTTTTTCTTTGCATGTCCCCAATGAAGTCAGGATATAAGGTTTTAGGGCTCAAACTAGTCGAACCTTTGCAAGACAAACCTCACAAATCTCGACAACCTCCCATGGGGAAAGAGAAAAAATACGAGGGGGCAGGAGATCTTTTCAAAATATTGCTCGAAGAATCCCTCAAGTGAAATAAGAACGTGATGATGGACAACTTTGTCCAGATACTGTAGCAGCTACCCAAAGTTGACACATATCCTTCCAGCAGCAACTCTGGAAGCGCCACACCCTTTAAGGTACAAGTTAACTTTGACATCGCCATATTTAAAGGTTAAATAGATGTAGACACCATAGATAAATGGTTAAATATGCTAGAAGGCTATTTTATGTTCATGATTTTTCCAGCCGGGAATATATTACTTTTTCACTTCTCAAGGCCACCCCCCACCTCAAGTACTAGTGGGAAACCTACTGTGAGAAGAAGGACGAAAGTACACCCTCACTATTTTCAACCGCACCCACTTGGAATTCGTTTTGGGATGCCATCAAGGAACATTACTATCCTCTCGAGATCTGTGAGGATAAATACATAAAATGGACCATGTTGCGGTAGGGAAGGGACCAAGACGTGCCATAGTTTACCAATGTTTTTCATACACTTCACATGAATTTGGGTATCAACAATTATGAGCAAAATTTGGCACTCAAGCACCACGACTGTCTACATAGGTACATCCAGGACAAGATGGAGCTTATAGACATCTCCTCGCTTGGCAAGGCGTATCAATACACTGTCAAGATTGAGCATAAGTTTAAACAAAAGAAGCGAGACTTTCAATCTGTGAATCCAAAACAAGGAAAAGGCGGGGTGACCCAGGACACCCCACCAAAGCCAAAAGCCAAGAACATCACAATGAACACAAAGAAGGACATAGGAGAATGGTGTGAGTTCCATAAGAGCTCCACTCACAACACAAGTGAGTGTCAATCCAAGTAGTCACTAGTGTTTTGATCCTGAGTCAGAACTCGACAAGGGGAATGAAAAAGGGAAGAATATCATTGACACGGAGTCCAGTGCCACCATGGCCACCACCGAGATCTAGAACAATGAGCCTGAAGATCCATAGGAATGGGAACACATCTTCCACTCATAGATGTGGGTGAAGGGTTCTCTGTTGCATTTCATTGTCGACTACATGATCCAGAAGAACCTCATTTCAGCAGAGGTTGTGAAGCGGATTGGGCCTACCAACTACAACATACATGTAGTCATACATCATCAGGTGGCTTCACCAAGTACAGGATCTCCACATTAGCCAACAATGTTTGCTTCCCTACAACATCAAGCCCCTCACAAAAGAGGTATTGTGTGATGTTTCTCCTCTTGAAGTTTGAGATGTATTATTATGAAAACCATACTTGTGGAAGCGACATGTTGTATATGAGTCTAGACCTCACTCTATGATTATTACTTGGGCAATAAATTATATAGGATATCGGAGGTGGCTCCGCCTACCGCCATCTCTTTGATATCGACAAAGCAATGCAGTAAGATCATTTCATAGACGAGGAAATTTGTTTTCCTTATGATTCACCCTCAGGGAAAAAACAAGATTATGGCCATGACTTCCAAACAAGGCTCCTCCACACAGCAGCAACTGATGGACAAGGTTGTGGAGGAGTACATGGAAATTTTCGCCTCATCTACGGGGGTACTTATGCACTGTCAGGTCAAGCACTCCATCAATTTGACCCTGGATGCACTGCTACCTAGTGGATAGATCTATCAACGCTCTATTATGGAGAACAATGAGATCAAGAAGTCTAGTTAGGACCTGTTGCAGAAAGGGCACGTCATGCCAAGCTCATCACCTTGTGGGAGCCCGATTGTATTGGTATAGAAGAATGATGAGACCTGGAGACTTTGTATTGACTATCGGGTGTTGAACGAGATCATTTTCCAGAATAGGTACCAAATCCCACATATTGATGACCTTATGGACTAGCTCAATGGGGCCGAATATTTCAGTAAGATTGACATAAAATCCATATATCACAAGGTCCCTATCGAACCCTTTGATTTGTGGAAGACTACCTTCAAATCCAAGGATGTCCTTTTTGAATGGTTGGTCATGCCTTTTGGGTTGATGAATGCCCCCACAACATTCATGAGATTGACGGACAACATCTTGTGAATCTTCACCAATGCATTTGTGTTGGTTTATTTAGATGACATCTTGATCTTCAGCCAGAGTTGGGAAGAGCACCTCCACCATATTCAACAGGTACTCCAAACCCTGCAACAACACAAGTTGTGTGCCAATTTCGAGAAATGAACTTTTGGCATGACCCATGTTCAATATCTAGGATACATCAATGATGAGCATGGTGTACATGTGGACCCAGCCAAGATACAAGTCATTCAAGATTGGCCAGCCCCAACCACTCTAACACAGCTCTGCATCTTTCTGGGTCTTGCCAATTTCTACCACAGGTTCTTGTTGGGGTTCTCTCATATCACTTGGCCTTCATGTCAAGTCACAAAGGGTGGAGCGAAAGAAAATTTATTTTGGTCTAAAACCCAATAGAAGGTGTTTGTCAAATTGAAGCATCTCCCCTACTTTGCACCAATTCTCACATTACTAGACCTGCAACAACCATTTGAGATTGAGATAGATGCCTTTGACTATGCTATTGGTGCAGTTCTTACTCAATAGGGGTATCCAGTGGCTTACCATAGTGAGACACTTTCAGACATAGTTTGAAAGTATCCCTCTTATGACAAAGAAATGTATTCCATTGTGCAGACCTACCGTAAATGGAATCATTACATTATGGGGAAGGAAATTATCATCCACATAGACCATCGACCCCTGCAGTTCATAGAGACACAAGGGAAGTTGCATAATGATCGCCATCAGAAATGGTCCACATACCTGAAACAGTCCCATTTGAACATTAATTATAAGGGCAACACTAATAATGTTGCAGACTGCCTTAGCCAACCACTAGTCATGGCTTTGATCATTGTGCTCGACCCTTATGGGCATGAGACTTCAAGGTGGCCGCATCTTTATAAGAGTGATCCAGAATTTGGCAGCACATACCAGACACTCCTAGAAGGTAAGAAAGTTGCAAATTTTCACCTCCAGGATGCATTGTTATGCCACCTGGGACACATCTTTGTTCCTTCAAGCGAGCATGCCAAGATAAATTGGGAGGTGCACTACAGTCAGGTCGATGGACATTTTGGAGTAGAGAAGACAGTGGCAGTATTGAAAAAGTATTTTTATTAGTCGAACCTTCATCACGATGTTGGGAAGTACATTAGATCATACACTGATCACGTCATTTCGAAACCATCCATCAAGAATCAAGGCCTGTATACTTCTCCTCCTACTCCTAGTTGATCTTGGGAATCCATCTCCATGGATTACATGTCGGTCCTTCCTTCTACTAAGCATGAAAACGACTATGTTTTCGTGGTCGTCGACAGATTCTCTAAGATGGCCATTATGGCGGCCTGCAAGAAGAGTACCAAAACAAAGGCCACTGCTAAGCTCTTCTTTGAGCGAGTGTGGGTACACTTTGGGATCACACAGTCCATTATTTGAGATTGATACAACAAATTCCTAAGTGCATTTTGGTCAAGTCTTCAGTTGATGTTTGATACCAAACTTACTATGCCCACGGATTTCCACCCCAAAACTGATGGTGAAACAGAGGTCATCAACAGTATGATCGTACACATTCAGGCACAACTCGAAGTATCCAATCACAATGGATGAAAGTCTCCCCTATGTCCAACACAGCTACAACAGATCTCTCCATAGCTCAACGGGCCAAACCCCTTTCAGCTAGGGCTGGGATTTCAACCATTATTTCCCTTGATGTTTCCATACCATTTGCAGCTACTCAGGAAGATTCGAATCACGTCCAATCTGAAGCTGACAAGGCTAACAACTTCATTGAGTGCATTCAACACATCCACCAGTAGGTCCATGATATATTGGACAAAGCCAATGCTAAGTACAAGAAATGTCATGATCAACATCAGGTGTTGTACAAGTTCCAGGTGGGTGAAAAAGCTTGGCTACATTTGCAAAAGGAGTGCCTCATTGGACCCCACAGAAAGCTTCTCCTACTCCAATATGGGCCATACACCATCACCAAGGTTGTAGGGGATAATTCCTTCGAGCTCAGCATTCCATTGTTCCTTGATTTGCACCTAGTGTTCAATGTAGACTGCCTTCGGCCATACTTTCCACCATTGCTAGACACATCCGACATTGCAGAACAACTCAAACGAACAGGGCTAAACCCAGACTACATAGAACATGCCACAATTGATCAGATCATAAACATTCATATCAAGAATACTCACGAACAAAGGATCCAAATATATCAAGTTGTCAAAGCAGGCCAACTCCTTCACCAACGCAAGTGGTTCACCAGGGACCAGGATCAACAAAAATTTCCTCACCTCATGGAGGCTCTACACACAATGAGGACCATTGATTCCTAAGGAGGGAGGACTTATCCAGGTGGATATTGGTGTTACCCACCTATTACATCTAGACCTCCAGTTGGTTTCATCTGTTTCCTTGTTTATTGCAGCATTTACTATTTTTAGCAGTTTTGCGGGTCCTTAAATTCCAGAGAAGTTTTGACCCCACAAATGGCATTGTTTTGAGGTTCACAGCAAGCCCATAACCATCCATAGGTAGGGTTTTGTTGCAAATCTTGTATTACTCGGAGATATATTTCCAAAAAGGTATTGTACGTGCCAAACTGAGATAATATGACCAAGTTACGACCTCGGGAAGTTGGTTACCCAACTAACCCTAACAAGGCCCATAAACTCTTGGTGTTCCATCTCCCGGGGTTAGGGTTTTGGTTGTTTATGGTTTTCCCTTGTTTCTCAATAACAAGTATACCCTTGAGCCTCATTATAACACAATTCAGAGGCATGTAGCTACCACATCTCTTCTCAGAGACAAGATACCATCGCCCAAGCTAGTTTATTTCCATTTTGTTTGTAAGCATATTTTAGTATTTGATATTAATTAAATGAAGTGTTATTTTTGTTGCATCTCTATATTTATGGTTATATATGTAATTTTTTGTGTTCCTGTTTAAGTTTGGATCACTCATTTTCCTCTATTTTCCTTCAATTTCCTCACATGCAACCTATGACCTTTCATCTCACTTTTCTCCTATTTACTTTTATTTTTCTAAATAAAATGTCAATAATGCCTCTTTTCCTTTTCAAAATCTCTCCAATTCCTTTGCCAATCTCCTTAGCCATAATAAACAACAAGAGATGTCCACTAGGATGTTTTTCCCAACATTCATCTTGGAATACATGTCCTGTGATCTTGGTCTTATTTTTCCTTTATTAACTTTATTACATGAACTTTTAACCCAGGGTTGTTACAGTATGTATACTTATCTATTTTCTCTATTGAAAATTTGCAATACATGATGAAGAGATCCTTAGAATTCTCTTGCATAAATTTGAAATTTCATGAATAAAGGACATGTCTCTAGTGTTTTGTGACTAACCCTTTAGTATACAAAATTTGAAAAGAGAATACATGATTTCTAGGGTTTGCATTAAGAATTTTCAAGAGAATCTAGGGTTTATGAACCTTAGCAGGGATTTTAATTAGAAGACCCTAGAAACCCTAGCTATTTGTTTTCTCTGTAAAAATAAAAAACCCTAGAATGACAAGATTGTCATCTATTTGTTGATCAATAGCTTCCTTTTTATGTTTAAACTTCAAAGTGTTTAGAAACATAACCTAGAAACAAGTGGAATTTGTAGAGATTAGGTGCTTCCCTTTGAGAGGTAATTCTTTGGAAAAAAACAACTTAGTATTTGCATCCAATCTCCTCTCCTTATAAACTTATGGCATACATTTGTACCACAATGAAAATGGAATGCTAGTGAACAACTTAACATTCAATAAAATTCATATTGTTGCAAATGACTTTACATGATTGTTCAAGGATTGGCTAAGTTGAGACCAACTTAATAAAGCCAACATGGAACTTAATTTTAAAAAATCAACATTGGAGATTAAACCTTTTGTCAGATCAGGTTGATTAGTGTTATCACTCAGGTTTTCCCAAAAGTTGTAAGAAGGGGAAAGGAGGCCGAGGTAACCATAAACCAATCTTTTAGATACAGATTATAGCCAATCTGCATCCAGAGAGGGCTCTCTCTTTAAGTTTTAGCTTTTTTTTTTAAATATATTAGGTTAGTTGTGAAGTTTAGGAGTTTGTTTAAGTTTGGGTGGTGAGATTCAATAGCAGAGGGGTATGACTGACTAGTTTAGGCCATTGGGCTAATGGAGTCAAAGAAAATGGCTTAACTGGATTAAGTTTTTTAACAAAGGATGGTTTCACAGGGCAAGATGTCAAACAGGGAACAAATAAAGACTTGGAATAAATGGAATGTTTCCAAAATAGGTGAAGGGCAGTTAAGAATCCTTCAATCTATTTGAAGAGGGAACATGAATGATTACTAATAAAGAGCAGTTAAGTATTCTTTAATAAATAATCAAAGTGATATAACTAGGAAACATGAGCAATTAAGGTTTCACTGTTTATTCTAATTCAGAAGAAAACATAGAAAATGATAACTTTTGGAGACAGAGTTCAATAAAGCATATTCTGAATTACTCTTTTTTGTTTATCATTCAGATGTGAAACAAAAATGATATAATAAACAAGGAAAACTTTAAAACATAAGGTATAGAGGACTTATTGATCCGGTGTTTGATTCAAGAAATCTGTGAAAATTCCCTTGCATTAATTCTTTTTCTAGCAAGCCATACGAAAATTTGATCCAATTAGCACTTTATTCCAAAAAACCAGTATTACAGCAATGTATATGAATCCACCCAAAATACTTCAAATGGAGAAGTATTTATACTAATTGTAAACTGAAATATCTTGAAAAAATATCAAGATTAGTTTCACAAATATCTCCAACTATTTACATTAATAGAACTTAAATAAAGGACATTCAAAACTAATGAATCTATTTGGCACTATTTCTATGGATTTATGGTGACAAACAAGAGAAGTTCGAATTTGATAGTAACTCTTAGTTGATGATGAGGCATCCCAATCACTAACTGCATCCTTCCTTTGTGCATTCTGCCCCAGAAATTCTGTAAACTTAAGGTCCAATGATATGCTTGTATATCTCAATCCGTGATAGATATGTAAAAGTGAAAGAGGGTTTTGTAGATAAGAATGTTTTTGAAATAAATCTCTCTTAGTTTCACAAAATTCATCTCCAGATGTTCACAATTCTCTGCAAAAAGATGTCAAAAATAGGACTTTGCACAAACTGAAAAATAGGCTGTGAAGACATGCAATTATCTCCCTCTTGGTAACACCTGTGTAAAAAGTGAGAGAGGCTTTTGTAGATTGGCTTGTGAGGAACAAAAAAAAATTCCAGTTTCTAGAAATACTTCTTGTATTGGCCACAATAGTTTATGCAAAACTATGACTTAAACATGAAATTTCTGAAGAATGTACCATTTTTTCTCTAATTTCATATTTTAACGTTAAACTTCTTTTGACTGTTTTTCACTTTTACTTTCGATAAAATTCATTGTAGCTGGTGAAATTGTTTTCATCTTTGTTTAACCCTCAACGACTTCATGTTTACTTTCACTGTTTACGGTTTACTTTTTACTTTTACCGCTCTGTTTTTCAACTGTCTTCACTTTGACATGAATTTGTATGCTATGCTTTGTAACTGCCTTTTATGTTGTTTATCTTCATGCTAGCTAATTTACTTGACTCGCTCTTCAATCTGATACTCTTTAACCCTGATACACTTTGATTGTTATTTACTGTGTCCTTTTACCTTCACTGTATATTTAGGTTTTTACTATCTATTTCAAAAGTAAATCGTTTAATTTTGTGTTTCCTCTACTTGTCTTTTAACTGTATGTTTTATCTTCCATCTCTGTTTGAATAGATTTGATAACACTCTTGGAGTAAACAAGTTTTATGACTAGTATTAAGACTGTTTATCCAAGGTTGTGGTCTTCTAATCATCTGTAAAACAAAACAAACTATTAAGAAAGCATTCGTTTGCATGGGAGGTCGAAAAGGTTTCATTTGAGCTTGAGAGGTCTATGGAATGAGTCCAGAATGATTTTCGAGAGGTAAACCATGAAACAATTGGTTAACATAGGTTTTAGGTGGCGCAACATACTACAGCGAAAATGACATTTGTTCACTTTATTTCACAAAACTAAGGTTGCGGGGTTTTTTTGTTTTATCGGGCATATGACGTAAGCGGGATGAGACATTTTGTCGCTATGTGGAGGGTGGTAAGTGGTTTATATCGCACTGCTTTTGAGGCTGGGCAGTTTTGGGCTAGGGGCAAGCGAGCATGTTAGCTGCGTGACGCGTGGCTTTGGTACGGGCAGAAAACTGCCTAGCGATTGCGAGTTAACGCGTGGTGGTAAGGGGGGTCGCAATATCAGCCTCAACCATTAGATCGTGAAGGGATGATCGGACAGTGGATGGGCAATGAAGTAGGGCGGGATTTAATGTGTGTTGGCCCAATATAATTAACAATTAATAAATCATATCGGGTGGACTGTGATTGGATGGGGGATGGTTATTAATTAACCTAGAGGGTTAATTAATCCCATATTTTGTGGAGCGGGGGGGGGATTAGGTTCTTAATGAATTACAGATTAATTCATTAATCCTTTTTTGAACTATGACTATGGTCGTATTCAACTGGGGGTGAAATATATAAAATGTCGGGGTTTTATATATAGTTAAATAAAATGGGAAGGGGAATATTTTTTTCGGGATTTATATAATATGTGTGTTAATCGTTAATATGACTATGAAGTGAAAAAGCGCCAAGTTAAAATATTTCATGTATATATTTAAACTTAAGCTAAAGATAAAAAGGGATTTTTTAGGTGATATGGTGAATTATGCCTAAGTAAAATAGGATTTTTACTTAGGCAATGATTTTATGAAATCAAATGAATGGTTTATGGATGATTCTAAGTACTTAGGCTTTTAAATCATAGGGCCGAGGGTCCGGTCCCTCCAAAATCCTGAGAAATTCTCTGAGCCCCTTTAATTTTCAAAGTCCTTAATACTTTAGGGGGAATTAGTGAAATCTTTAGGGAAAAATGTGAATGGAAGTTAGTTATTTGACCTTCTCTTGCTTGAACTGATTCAAGTATAATGTTTGCCTTGCACTTGTAAAAATGAACACATTTAGAGACATTATTCATCACAAGTATCATTCTGCAACACCATCTACTTACCCTACCTACTTTAACCTAGCATTTTTTCCTTCTTTATTTGGGTGCACTTAAACTAGCAAACCCTTATCAATCTTCTTTTTCTTTTACATGGAAAGCCTACCTAAGTCTACACTTATTACATCCAAGGGCTCAGATTAAACTGTTGAGCTCCTTTTATTCACTCTACCTTTCTACTTATATGCCAAGATTACATTGTTTGGCTAGATATTTATTCTCTATCTCTAAAACATGAAATTCAAATATGAACTAGCCAAGCTTAAGCTATTTGACTGTTCATCAATTTTGGCATTAATTACAAGCTGCACACAATTGTTTATTGCATAAGAGTAAAAACTAGTGGCATTTAAACTTGCACACTTTCTTTGGTCTTTCTTTTGGTGGGATTTCATTTTCTTTCACTTTTTTGACCATCTTATTCTTTTTACCCTTTGATTTTTCTTTTAGGGTATACCCTCTTTACATTTTTTAATTTTTTTGATTTCTTGAAAATATGGAAAACCTTTGCAACAAGAAAGGTATGAACATATTACAGAGCTCATCAAGTCAAACATGAAATATGACACCTATTGGTATAGGAGCATAACAATTAGTACCACAAATGAAAATGGAACACTAGTGAACAACTTAACATTCATTAAATCTCATACTATTAGCAAACAAGATTACATGATTGTTCAAGGATAGACTACGTCAGGACCAACTCAATATAGTGAGTGTGGACTTTACTTTCAAAGAATCAACCTTGAAGAGAAAACCCTTTGTCAGAACCAAGGTTGATGAGTACCTAATTGGGTTAACTTTTCAGACATCCCATGGGTTTTTTTTTAAGTTTTCCAACATTAAGAAATGGATAATCTTTGTCTATCTAACTAGTTTATTAATGAATTCGTTCAAATTTGATGGATAATGTCAGATTTGCTATGTATTTGGTTGAATTGAACCCTCAACTTATTTAAAAATAGTTGTTAATTTTTCTACTTTGACCTAATGTACAAAACCCCAAATAACTATCACTACATGAAATGGATTGTTACAGGGATTACTTTTGGTCACTTTATCAACCTCTTTGGGGTGTTTTAGACCTCCTCCATGCCACAATGCCTCATAATATTTTCCTAAAGCTTCACCATTCTATATTATGGTTTTCTTCTTCTCAATCTACTTGGTTGATTTGGGGAAAGGAGGCCAAAAACCTTGATTACAAGCATTTGGTGCAGAACAGATTGACGAGGAGGACCCTGAAGAGAAGAAGCACAAGAGCTCATTCTTCAATTGGTGGTACTTTTGTATATGCATAGGTACTACTATAGGAGTCACTATAGTCGTGTATCCAAGACAATGTTGAATGGGGTCTGGGATTTTGTATTCTTGTTGTGACAATGGTAGTAGAACTATTTTTCTTCTTGTGTGGGACACTATTTTACCAGAATAAATTGTTCGGTGGTAGTCCTCTCACTCAAATTATCCATGTATTTATTGCAATGTTTCACAAACGATGGAATGCTTCAAACAAAGTAGTTGTCATTGAGGAAAGAGAAGTTATGAAATATGATTCAAGAAGACAATATATGTCTACTAATCAATTTAGGTAATCCCTCAATAGTTCTACCCAATTCACATTTAGAGGTTTTACCGTTATATTAAATAAATCATGGGAAATAATTTCCACTAAAATTACTTTGCCTTTGTAAAATTGGCTAATGTTGCAAATCAAATTTATTAGAGTCAAAATGGATTTTCTTTGTGATGTGTGAAATGGTGAATCTCTTGATAGTTGAAACAATCCTTTGTAGGAATAAAGGAAGACATAAATTATTTTTTTAAGGATATAAGATAAGATATGTGTGTTTGTTGACCATTGATACGGTGCAATGATCCTTAAGTCCTAATTCTGTTTTGTTCTGGCGTTGTCATTGTTACTTCTTGTTGGATTACTTTGTTATGGAAATTTTTAGATGAACTAAGAAATTTGGTATGGATATCCTCACACTTGTCTTTCACATTTCTTAACAGAGCAATAATTGAATATGAATTAGACTATGAGTGCAAAACAATCCATAATTGGCGACTACGCATAATCCAAGAGGTTGAAGAGGTGAAATTTATTCTTGGGTTGTCACCAATTTGGATGGCATGTTTGATGTTTAGGGTTGTCTTTGCACAATCTTTAAATTTTTTCACAAAAGAAGGTTAGAACAATGGATAGAAAGGTTATAACACATTTTTAGATACCTCTTGCAAACCTACAATGTTTTAGTAGCCTATATGTTGTTCTGTCGATGCCTATATATGATCACATCTTTATTACAAATGTTAAAAGCTTGATAGGAATGAAGAGGGTATAACTTTGTTGCAAAGGATAGGGATAATACAATTGGAACATAAAACCCTGTATGGAATTGGAAGGTTGAGGACATACCTGCAAAGGATCTGATCCAACACTATTTGACCGTGTGTTCCCATATTCCAATCAAAATATTTCTAGAATGGTGAAACCTTGTGAAACGGATGAAATGGCTCCAGTACTACCCAAAACCCTAGATGGTTTACTTTAATCAAATTAATCCTAAATTGGTGAACCCTCATGAAATGCCTGGAATGGCTCTGGTACTTCCCAAAAACCTGGATGCCTCCTAAAGCAGAGGCCTTTGGAAAGAAACAAAACACCAACAAATGAACTAGGGTCAAAAATGGTGAATGAAACAATGAGTTTGTAATTTCCCTGAGGGTTTTGACTACGAATAAGTGAAGCCAAGATTTAGTACTCCATTCCTTTTTCCATAGGACTCAGTGCTCCATTTATTTTTCCACGGGACTCAATGCTAAAAAATGACATAATGATTATTTAACCTAGTTAATACTTAATTTTAATTTTATATATGTTAAACATTTTATATATAATCTTATATTTATTTTAATATTTTTTTATATAATGTTATATATGTTAAAACTTAATTTTTATAATTTTAGATATTAACACTTAATTATATATATATCACACTCAGAAAGTTAACATTTTGTTGGTCTTGCAAAGTGGGAATAACAGTGGGATCATCTTGGAAAAAACAACAATATTCTGCTCCTCCTTTGCAAAACCTTCAATATCTTAAACCACCATGTTAGAGTCAACAATATCTCATATCTTCTTGGAAGAACCCGCAGTACCCTCAACTATTAATTTTACTACTACTCTATGTTGTTTTAATTAGTTTAGTCCAATTCAATTCTTCAACTAGAAATCTTTTCAATAAGAATTAATTCTTTCATCAATCAATAGTAACTTAATATATAACATTAATGCAATGACAATAAGAGAAAATCAACACATCAACAAGAGACCAAGGAAAAATCCCTATGAGGGGGAAAACCATTTGAAATTATTATTCTATTAGATTGTCATAAAATATTTAACAGAGAGTACAATGAGCCAATACAAAACTATCCATAAAAAATCCACCAAACAATATCTGTAAATATGATCCCAACAACAATATTGATCAGATTTAACTTTCCCAGCCTGTGGTCAACTATGGTCAACTATTCTCACCTGTAAAAATGAAACCCTAAGTCTTAGTTGCATGGAGTAAGAGTTCATGCATGTAGCTGAAGCATTTTGGCGACACGGATAGTCATGTTTGTGTGTAGCTACAACCAAAAAATTCATGTGTCAACCCTACAGTTTCCAACCAAAACCCTAATCCACACATGTGAGCTTCGGACCCTGCAATTTCAGACTTGTACAAACCAAATTCCACGAACCCACTTTAGACCCATGCAAACCAATCCAAATAAGAGAGAAAAGAAAATTCTTGATGATGATTTCCAAATGAGGGTCGGTTCACTTTTATTTATCGGCTTCCAAGGGTGTCCAATTTCCTTTTAGGGTCGACCTGTCCTTTTGTGCACATGTGGGATTCACTTCAAAAATATACTTTCCCTTGTCCAAATAAAGTGCTTCAAAATACCATATTGGTCCTCTCAAGGAGATTAATCTAGTCCCATGATTGGAATTTGTCACTAAGCTGCCAAATTAACACTCCCTCTCAGCTAGGGAGAAATTCCAACTACATCATGTAATAGTCATAAGTATATTATCATAAATCATGTCCCATCTCTGGTCAACTCTATTTGTTGAATCATTCTCGAATCTAAAGAAGAAGAATCATAGCGAATCTGCAATTACCACCCTCTCTAGATAATGAGGAAGGTCTTATGGGACACTCTCACCTCATGTTTATGGCAGTAGGGAAGGTCCTATGGGACACTCTCACCCCAAGTCATCTCACCGAGAAATAGGCAAGATACAGCTTACCAAGCAAGGATCACAACCATCCCATGATGCAATCAATGGGGGAGATACCACTTGCTATATAAGAGGTAAGGATCACATCCATCCTATTTCCCATTGATCTTCCCAGCAATGACCCTCAAGAGTCATGTGGTAGAAAACTTGCATCATAATCCGAGCTTGGGTGAGATACCTGACATACCAAAGATAAGGATCACACACCCCTAAGCCTCCTCAACCCACTAGACAAACAAGGAGGGATAATCCCAACAAACCCATCTTGTGGTATGATGCCAACTAGAGTATACTCTGCATATACCAAGATACGAGGAGATACCCAACTTATCAAAATAGACAAGCATCACACACACCCTATGGATGAAAAATAGGGGAGATACCCTATTTTTAGAGATCCCTCAACCCCAAGATCCCTCAACTCGAGGATCCATCAACACTCCATTATCACCTTGGGAGCTCAACCAAGGGAGGAAGAGTTATGTTCAGTGTCCTCAATTAGCGAAGCCCCTCATTCAGAGGGGTCACATCTATCAATCCAAGTTGCTCTCTGAAGACCAGTAACTTCCCTTTCAACAAAGCCTTAGTGGGAATATTTGTAATCTAATCATTTGTCGATATGTGATGGAGTATAATGGCTCCTCTCTGTACCATGTCTCGAATATAATGATATCTTATCTATGTGCTTAGAATTTCCATGAAATACAAGATTCTCTTCCAATCGAATCCCACTCTTGTTGTCTCAATATATCAATGTAGTGTCCAGAACTTGCTCAAACAACTCTCAAAATAACGTCCTCAACCAAACTACTTTGCAACTAGCCATGATAGCTATAATAAACTATGCCTCGATAGTCCTCAATGCTACAGACTTTTGTTTCTTGATCATCCAAGATATCATGGAAAATCCAAGGCTAAAACAACATCCAAAAGTGCTCTCAAAATGTCTTTGGAAGCAACCCAATGTGCATGGAGGCTTGGTCATGAATTGACTCAACGTGTTCATTGCATAGCATATGTCTCGATGAGTGTTTACTAAGAAAATTAGAGCCCCAGTTAATTTTGTATACTCATATGGATTTTCCAAATCAAGTCCTACAGCTTCTCCACATAACTTCTTGAAGTTCATTTCCATCGGTATGGGCATGAACTTGCATATTATCATTCCAAATCTCTCCAATAGATTCACAACATATTTTCATTGTGAAAGGAAAATATTGTTGGGCCTTTACTATACCTCAAGGCCTACAAAGTAGTGCATTAGTCCAAGGTCCTTCATCTCGAATTTAGAGGCTAGCTCCCTCTTACACTCAATCATCGAGGGCTCACTACCTATCAGAAATAAAGCATCAACATATAAAACTAAAATAAATGGCATACCTTGGACTACCTTGAAGTATAGGTTCGGATCGGTGCTGCTTCTTATGAATCCAACCTTCATCAGGTAGTTATCTATGCAGGCATACCATGCTCTCGAGGCTTTCTACAAGCCATACAATGCCTTCTTTAACCTACAAACGTGTGCCTTTTTTCCCTCTACCTCAAATCGTTGTGGATGCTCAACATAAACTTCTTCATGTAGCATGCTATGGAGGAATATTTTCTTTACATCCATATAATGAAGGGTCCATCCTTGACCTGTGGCAAGGGAACTATCGAGCAAATGGTGGTGTATCGGGCCATAGGATAAAATATATCATCATAATCTTCTCCTTCTTTTTGGGAGAATCCTCTTGCCATGAATCTTACCTTATATTTAGAAATACTTCCATCGACTCCATGTTTGATCTTGAATATCCATTTTGAAGTCACGACAGATTTCCCCTTTGGTGTCAGCACAACATCCCATATATCATTCTTCATAATTGATTCATACTCTTCATCCACATCATCCTTCCATAATTTTTCTTTCACAACTTCTTCAAAGGTGGGAGGTTCAACTTGAATTATATTTCTCATTGCTACAACATATCCTTGGTACCTGAATGGTTTCTTACTTTCTCTAAAATTCCTTATAGCGGGAATGAGTATCTCAACATCTTGTAATGTCTCACAAAGCCAAAGTGACCTATTCCTAGCAGGGGTATCACATGGAGGATGATCCAAGGGTCCACGAGCTCCATGAGATCACCAATAATGTCTCTTTTGGATTCATCCATGAAAGGACCTTCTAGAATATCCATACCATCACTTTCCCTCAAAGGAGGAGGCGGAGGAAGGTTCCTTGCTTTCCCAAGAGTAGCATCTTCATCGAATGTCACATCCTTGATATTTTCAACCTTCATTTGACCAGGAATATATATTCTAAATTCTTTTTAATCCTCATAATATCCAACAAACATACATTTTCTACTAGTGGCTTCCGGCTTGTTTCTTTTTTCTTTCAGCACATGGAAATATATGGGGCAACCAAATATATGGAGGTGACCAATGTCAGACTTGATACCTATGGATACTTTTTTGGGAGTCTTCTTTTCCAATGCTTAATGAGGCACCTTGTTTTGAACGTATACTGTTGTATTTATTGCTTCTCCGCAAAGGAACTTTTGCAAATTTTAATCATGGAGCATGGCTCGGGAAGCTTCTACAATAGACTTGTTCTTTCTCTCAACCAATACATTTTATTTAGGATTATAGGGCGCAATTGTCTCTTTATTAATTCCTTCCTTCTTACAAAAATCTATTAACTCATTTGAAATGCACTCTCCACTGTTTTCAGACCTGAAGATCTTAATTTTCTTCCCTATTTGATTTTTCACCAAGGCCTTGAAATATTTGAACAAATAAAAGGCCTCATCCTTATGCTTCAAGTAATATATCCAAGCCTTCCTTGAGATACCATCAATGAAGGTAAGGTAGTATAGGTTGCCACCAAGATAATGTATGGGCATCATACCACATATGTCAAAATGAATGAGATGGAGGATGTATTTTGTTGTGTTCTCACTATAGGGGAATGGTCCCCTTGTCTTCTTTCCATTGACACATCCAGAACATACTCCATCGTGTTCATCTTAAACATCGGGAATTCTAGAGACCAATTT
>APFE030098208.1:0-25149 GCA_000404065.3 Pinus taeda
CCCCCCCCCGGCGAATGAGGGGGAATTTTTTGCAAAAACAGAAGCAAAAAGATGCAAAATTGTGAAAAGACTGAGACAAATCTCCAAGTAATGACCAAAGGAAATCAAATTAAGAATTTCTCAAAAAAGAGACTCAAAACACCCAATTGATAAAAGCTTAAACAGGAATGCCAATGGAATTAACCTAAGAAAAGTTCCTGACAATTCATGTGCAGATCTGGGCAGAGGCTAAAAACACATAAACAAATCCTAAGCTGATTGAAAGAGAAAATCTTAAGTTTTTCAAAATTTTGACAGGGTCCACAGGCTCCCAGTTTACCCAGGTGCGGTACCGCTCTATGTGTAAAGCAAAAGTGTGGGTATGTCCGCACTGTGCTACAAGCAGAGGGTGTGGTCCTCTCCCAAAAGTATGAAAAACAAAAAATAATCCAAGATCTACTAAATCTACCCAATTCCAAACACAACAAGCTAACAACAGAAACGAAAACACAGTTTCTCAAGTCAAAGTAAAAGCAAAGGAAAACAATCAAGTCCCCAGTGGAGTCGCCATTTTGTCACGCAGAATGAGTCGATCTTGCGGGCAAGATAGACCTTCCTAGAATCTAAAGAAGACCTAATGACAAGCAAACCAACTAGACACTATCTTTCTCTAAATGTGCTTTATAAATAATGGCAAACAAATGTGTTTAAGGCCTACCTCATTTCCAACGCAAGTTTGGGGATGCCTTTGCTCCTTCGATCCAAGTAAGTTCCTTTGTCACAAACCTGCAAACACAAACAAGGCAAACGATTAAATAGCACCTGAATAACCAGTATTATAAAACATATTTAACATGAAAGTCAAGGAGTCAATGAAACAAATAACATGAGATACTTGTTGAGAAAAATGAGCTTGATTGTATTAATTCAAAAGGAGAAGAACTTTACAACCTTTGCCTTGACGCTGTACAAGCTCCTCCCAGGATCCAACAAGAAGTCTCCTCTACTTTGACAAGCTTCACTCACTCCCCAATGAAGCCAAAAAGGTATGTGATCTCTCCTCTTAAGCTCAACTAGGAAGTCTTTATTTCACCAGCATTTACCCTAAAAATTGTTCAGCTTCTAACCTCTCTAGCCACTAACCCAATGCATCAATTTATAGTGCAATGGAGGGCAGTTACTAAGTCCTCCTTCAAAGGGATAGAATCCTCCTTCAAAGGGATAGCTCCTCCTAACAAGGGATTAGCTCCTTCTCTTTTGGGATGCATGAACCACTTTGGAGCGAACAATCCACGTCAAAATTCCTTCTAGAAACATCTAGAATTAACCCAAAGTGAGTTTTTTAAGATAAAAATTGCGCCTTTTGACTTTCACAGGGGTAGCAGCCTCCCCTTTACATACAGAGCGTATAAGTACGCAGATACTCTGAACAAAAGGTGCAGGCCCACAGGAAAAAGTGAGAGAAAGTGCGGAACCAGAGTTACATTGCTTTTTTGATGTCTTTCTCTCATTTCCAAAGCTTGTTTTGAAGAGCTGAGGTTTGAGACTTTCTTAGGAGGCTGGTATAGGTGGTGATAGACCCATACCGACTGCAAATAATCAAGGTGGCGATATTTTTGTGTAACAAGGCAGTTATGACATTAATGATAGGTGGTTGAGGTGGATGGGAGAAAGAAGCATAAAAGGGGAAGGATGATGAAAGGAGAAGGGGATTCTTGGTTTTGGTTGTGGTTTTGGAGGATTTTATTTTAGGAGGAAGGTGGAGAAAAGAGAAGGGAGAGAAGGAGAGTGTTTGTTTAACTCGGACACACTATATCTGGTTGGACTTGGGCTCGGAGGGCTAGGGAACCTATGGAGGTTCCCTGAGCTAGGAAATATTTCCTAATTGGCTGGGAGGAAAATCCAGTCGTATAGTCAAGAGGAGCATCCCAACAAAGCCAGGAGCTCAGGAGCATCTCAACTAAGATTTTGGAATAAGTATTCCTCTATTTATTGGTTTTACTTATGTAAATGGTTGCAATGAAATTCTTACTTATTTAATTTGTGGTAAATAAATTTTAATGGTATATTATCATCAAATAAATGTTTAGATAGAAATAAGTTATTTCCCATTTTATTGTATTTAAAATTAGAGAAATTTAGTTTTGGTTAGAGGACACTAAGAGGGAGCCTCACACGTGGTATCAGAGCCCAAATTCAAAATATGGACCCAAGACCCACTAGACCCAATTCTTCGCTAAAAGAGTTCATAACCCTCATCATTGCTTGTAAGCATTTTTATTATAAAAAATTTGTGGAGCTGATTTCATTGAAGACTAATTTAATGATTTTTTTCTCCATTTTACTGGTAATTTAGAACTTCTTTTATCACACCCTATGTATCCCTTTCAACCATTTATCAATACAAATTCTATGAAATTCATGATGACAAGGAAGCACCCTGATGTATGTAGCATTGTGCAACTTCCTCGCTTTGAACAATTTCATGTTCTTTATATATCAACACTCTATGGCCATCCAAAATCTCTAAGAGTCGAGATACAACATGATCAAGCCCAAGGGCCTGCGACTTTAACATCTGCCATTTGCGTACTAAATTCTCTGCCAATCTAGCATCCATTTTGGTGCTCCATGATTGAGATTGTCACCTATTGTAGTTGAAAATGGAACTTCCTTGAGAGTCTTTGTGGAACTGTATTGGGCAGGTAAATATCTGAGTCTCGCAATGGCAAGTACCCCAACAGCAACACTTGCATAAACAATATTCACACCAAAAGAACCAGTTTTTTTTAAAGTAGAAGTAAACCTTCCTCTCCCACTGGTCCACTATTTTCACCCCAACACTCTGTTGTATGTTTCGCAAATTCAGAGGCATCCGATAAATTACTTATATCTTCATTACTCATTCTAGGTTGCTTGTATATGTTGCTGTTAGGATAGTCTTTATGAGGCGGGTCTTTAGTTGACTGTGCTTGTGAAGAGATGGTGGGAGAATTGTGTGCTCTTGCTTCTTTCCCACCTTGTTCATTACCCAAAGGGAATGCTTTCTTTAGTGTCTGAATGGCACTAGCTTTGACATTATCAAGCGCAGCCCCTGCCCCAGCTCCAATTCTCACAATAGCTGTAGTTGCTACCAATTGAGAGCCTCTACCCATTTCCAACCTTTCAAAATAGCTTAAAACACCAAAATCATCATAGTAACCTCTGAGCTTGAATTTGAGACCTTGTGTGTCCTTAAACTGTGGGAACACTATCTATGTCAACTAGATTTCTAACAACTTTCACAATCCTCAGATGTCTCCCATCCCTCTGCACTCTATTGCCATTCATTGATCTAGAGGAGCAGAGAAACTGGTTCTGCCCATCAATTGCTGCTATTTCAACTTGACGGCACAAGGACGACCTTGTTAAGGTATCACAAAGCCTTCTCTCATCACGCCATCTTGTCTCTCTGTCCATTGCATCTCTCTCTAGCATGCCAAGCAAGCATTACGATGAAGTCCACCAATATACTCTATCCAATGTAATAAAATGAAATCCACCTATCCAATGTAATAACATGAAGTCCACCTGTCATGGACTTTTTTTTTTATCGATCTAGTTGCTTCTGTAAAATTAAATACAAATTCCATACAGCCACATCCTTATACACTCCACCTTTTGAACGGATTTGATACCATGGATCTTCAAATTTTGGAATAATTTTTTTTACGCAATTGTGAACTAGTGTAATGATGATTTCTTTCCCTTTGAAAATTAATTGCCAATTATCTATGGATTCTGCATTATTGGTTGATTCTCTTCAATTCACTGAGGTCGAATTCATGATGGCCATAGTAAAATATTTCTTCTCCTTGGTTAGATTTTGTTCACATGCAACATAAAAAATTCAATCAAAATCGGAATATCGTGGTTGTAAATGAATTTTATGTGTTTATACCATACCAATTCAGAAATTTAACATTTTCGAGAGAATTCTAGTGATATTTTCATGAAGGCCTATTTCTAGATTTGTATATGGTCTATCTTCGGTGATGTAAGACTGAAAGTGAGGATCTTCGTAAGATCAAATTTGCTATGATAACTGAAAAGTATTGTTATTATCCTTGATATTTGGCAACGGTCTGTGCATATCCTGCGAGCATGAAAGTCTGGGAGACCACTTTTTGTTCAGACATTTTATCAAACATGTGGCTTGCATCCTCCAAACTCCCACACTTGGCATACATGTGGACAAATCTATTTTTAAGGAAAACATTGAGCTCCCTTCCAGTTCTCACCAAGTGGGCATGGACCAGCTTGCCTTCTGTTAGCACTCTCTGCAGAACTGCAAGAAATGAATATGGGTATTACGCTCCACCCAAATACCTTGTGCTAGAATATCCTTCATCCGCTTTTGTGTATCAAACGAACTTAAATCTGCGCTCATCATAACGGAGCCATTGCTGCATCCAACATTCAGATGGTAAAAAAAAAAGAGCGGAAATGGGTTGAATGTAGACTGCAATAATTAGAAATGCGAGGATGATTTATACATTTCTAGGTGATTAGAAGCGCCCTTCCAATACGGGATATCCTCAGCACCAACTACTCGAGCAACAACACCTAATTTTTCTTGAATATACTTTATTGTTGCGCCTTGCTTACTAATTAAACTTCCTAACTATATGCCTACTTGTATAAAGTGAGTTATTATTGGTGCACTCCCCAGCTTGTTGAGTTCAACCTACTTCATCTATACCTTCAATTATTCTCTTATGAAATTTAAGGATCCCATCCATTGTTGGAGAAATTTTTAAATCGGGTTCTTCCTTTGCAGAGACCATGACAACGTGCTCATGGGTGCCTGAAAAGTCCATCAAGAACCTTAATACGAGATCCGGTCTCCTTGCGCATTTTCTTGACAAACTCACCCTTGCGACCTATTATTCCACCAACCTTCTGACTTGGAACAAAACAATGGCAAGAAGTTCCTTCAAGCAAGAGCACAACATAGAGAAGAATAAAGCTGAAGCTACTAGAATAAGGGACAACTATCCTGATAGAATTCCGATTATTGTTGAGAAAGCTGAGAGAAGTGACATCCCGAACATTGAAAAGAAAAAGTACCTTGTTCCTGTTGATTCGACAGTTGGTCAGTTTATTTATGTCATTCAAAAGTGGATTAAACTAAGTGCGGAGAAGGCTATCTTTAGTTTTGTTAACAATGTCCTACCTCCAACCGCTGCTATAATGTCCTCAATATATGATGAGCACAAGGATGAAGATGGATTTCTTTATGTGACATATAGTGGAGAAAACACTTTCAATGACGAGGATGTATTCCTTGATGTCACATTTGGTTAAATTTAAACTTCAATATCGAATTCATTGCCTCAAAGTGAGGTTGGGTGCCGCTCAACAAAAAAAACTTTAGGTATTTGAACATGGCTATTGAATTCCATGATGTCAGTGTTGTTAGTAATAAAGTCATTAGGTATACTAAAAACACTGTACAACAATGATTTTTAAATAACAAGACCAAGATGGTATTGTGTATGTGCTTTTAAAAAATTTAAAGCTTAGCTTTGTCTAATAATTATTTCATTGTAAGTACATGTCCATATTTCTATTTGGGGATTCTATTTGGTGAAAAAGCAAGTGATTGATATATGGTTCGACTTTTCTTGTATATATTACGTGCAAAATCTATGAAGTTCCAGGAGGAGATTCTTATTTCTTAAAAAAAAAAAACTCTATCGAAATTAAGTCACAAATATTGACCTAAAAGCTTCTCTCAATTCCATTAGTTTCGATGAGTTAAGAAGTTATGAAAATGATATGTTAAATACATTTTGAAATTAAGATTTATGTGTTTTCAAGTATATAAGTGATATTTATTTTCATTATCCATTCTATTAATATCACAAAATGGCATTCTTTCATCCCACAATATTTTAGATTTTGTTTATGAAGCTCGTAAAAATTCACATTTATTTTAGCAATGTAATTTTTCTTCTTTAATCTAATTATTGCATATATATATATATATATATATATTCATTCATTCATGGATAATTGCTTAGGAACCTTGCTTCAAGGACACTGCCTCTTCAAGAGGTGAGATAAATTGTTTATTTGTCCTATAGGAGATCCCAAGATTCATAAAATGGACATAAATGATTTTAAAACGTAATATAGAGGTTGGGAAGGAACAACTAATGGCCATAGAAGGAAGACATGACTAAACATAGTATTATTCACATTAGTATTTAACTTAATTATTTGAATATATTAAACCAAGTTATTAATTAGTTTAATATTAAATTATAGTTATGGTACTAAAGAAAATAATTTTGCATTAGAGCATGACTTACAAGTACATTGCACCAGTACCTTAGCGAGTATTAAGAGAAAATTTGTAAGTTATGTAGAACTCACACATGAGAGTATTTGGTAGATCCTTGGGAATCTTCTTAATACTAATAATGCTTGTTTACGAGCATAGTAAAAGAAACCCTTATGACTATCATTATACACATGTATGTGAGTCAGCTAAGAGGGACAAGTCCTAAGATGGATTAATGAGTCTTGCGTATCATACAGATATTTGAACAATTCAAAATGGTGAGGACATGAAGAAATCAAGATCAAGGAGGGTCATCACAAGGACCTCCTACAAATAACCCATTACCTTCATGGGAGTTGACTCTCATCTTGCATTCCCTAGATGCAATTAATGAGAATTTAAAAGGGTGCCAAACAAATGAAGTGGAAGTGGAGCACCCTCCATCAGGGTTAGGAAATCTCGAGGGATAAATAGACTCAGATAGAGGACCTCCAATCGAGGACATTACTAGGGAGCTTCAAAAGATTAAGCTCCCGGAGTTTGCAGGAGGTCATGCCAGCGAACGTGTAGAAGCCTGGTTAGAAGGAATGAGAAGGTGCTTTGCACTAAGGGATTATAATTCCAATTCAAAAGCTAAAATGGAAATATTCTAACTCAGAGATAGTGCTCTGAATTGGTGGGGTAACTTAGAGTGTCAACTACACCTCACTCTAGACATAGTTACTTGGCAGTTATTGGAGGAGAGATTCAAGAAAAAGTATCTACCAGGATATTATGAACAACAGCAGGTAGGAGCCTTCCATGCCTTGGTACAAGGAAATCGTACTGTAGAAGAATATGAAATTAGATTCATGGAATTGGTTAAGTATGTCTCCTACATGGATACTGACCAATGCCAAGCAAATCATTTCATTTATGGATTAAACCCTAAGATTAGGGCAATGGTGTGGATGTGGAAACCATCCTCAACTGTAGAAGCTGTGGAATAGGCTCGTTATGTTGAAGAACACTTAGACTTAAAGGGTGGAAACAAAACCATTTTTCCACGCCAACCAAGGTTTATGGGGAAGGCCCCTCGTACCTTCCCTAGGGGAGGAATTTTGAGGCCACCGTCATATGGAAACAGGGTTGTACCGAGAACACCAATAGTGGGGATTTTAATGGTTACTAGTGCAACTTCACCCGCAGCTTCAAGGGTGCGTGTAAATCAAGGTCATACGCGAAGAGCAACAAGTAGGGGCAGGGGTCCCAAGGGAAGGAAATATTTCCAAATAATTCCACAACATTCGGTTTAAGGTCTACCACACATCACTTGTTGGGGATGCGAGGGACCCCATTACCAACATGACTGTCCTGAGTTACAAATTGGTAACAATTGTAGAGAAGGAAAAGCACCAATGGGGGGAGATAGTAGCCACATCGAATCTATGAAGTAGTTGATAACCAACAAGTTGAACACCAATCTGGTAGGAACCTCAAGTATGATAAACAAAGTAAAAGTTAAAATATTGTTTGATTTAGGCGCTACAAATAGTTTCATTTCACCAGTTGCATTAAAAAAAATGTGGGTTGGCAGCCTATGAGCACAATGACTTTAAGCAAGTTGAGATGGCTTCTGGGATAAAACAAGCAGTAGGACCTAGTGTTGACCAATATCAGGAAAAACTTGGGGTGGGCATAACTAAGTTGAAGGCATACGTCACAACATTGGGGACGTATGATGTAATTATTGGAATCGACTGGCTAGAAGCTCATCGAGCTTTGGTAGACTATTTCAAGAAGAAGGTGATTTGTTTAGATGATGAAGGCAGGCCAATTGAGATTTTTGGAATCAAGAGAGGAGTGTCGCTACGATTCATATCCATGATGAAGGTAAAATGTTGTCTTCGACAAGGTTTCAAGCTATATGTGGTCGAGGTTGTGAGTGACCAGAAAGGACCCTCCCTAGATTAATGCCCAATTTTTTCAGAATTCAAGGATGTTTTCCCTTAGGAATTGCCTGGATTACCTCCTGTAAGGGATATTGATTTCACAATCGACCTAAAACTTGGTGCAGAACCAATATCTAAGACACCCTATAGGATGACAACTCCAGAGCTTTGTGAGTTGTAGATGCAGTTAAAAGAGCTCTTAGACTTGGGATTTATCAGACCTAGGATTTCACGTTGGGGTGCAATAGTGATTTTTGTCAAGAATAAGGATGGTCCCTTAAGGCTATGCATAGATTATAGGGACTTGAATAGAGACACAATAAAGAATAGGTACCCGATACCTAGAATAGATGACCTATTTGATCAAATGAAGGGAACATCAGTTTTCTCAAAGATCGATCTACGATCTGGATGCCACCATTTGAGGATTAAGGAAGGTGACATCTCAAAAAATACATTTCGAACTCCATTTTGGCACTACGAGTTCATAGTTGTTCCATTTGGTTTGACCAATGCACCAGAAGTATTCATGAGCCTCATGAATGGTGTGTTCACGAAGTATTTGGACCAATTTGTGCAAGTCTTTCTGGATGATATTATTGTGTATTCCAAGCATGAAAAGGAGCATGAAAAGCACCTAAGGGTTGTATTGACTTGCTTAAGGGAAAATCAATTGTATGGAAAATTGTCAAAATGTTCCTTCTTTCAGAAGAAAGTTTATTACCTTGGGCACATCATTTCAGGAGAAGGGATTTCAGTTGACCCGGAAAAGGTAAAGGCCATAATGGATTGGCCAATACCAAAAAATTCTCATGAGGTGCATAGTTTTATGGGGCTAGCAGGGTATTATCGCAGGTTTTTGGAAGGGTTTTCGAGGATTGCAAAACCCATCACCACATTCCAGTGAAAGGGGGTCAGGTATGAATGGGCATATGAATGTGACACTGTATTCACAGAACTAAAGAGGTTACTAACCAGTGCACTGATCCTTTGAGTACCGTACATGGGAAAATACTTCACTGTCTGCACTGATGCTTTGAAGCAAGGATTGGGAGTAGTATTGATGCAAGAAGGTGGAGTCATAGCTTATGCGTCTAGAAAATTGAAGAAACATGAAGAGTTGTATGCTACCCATGACTTAGAGTTAGCAACAATGATGTTAGATTTGAAACTGTGGAGACACTACCTTGGTGGGAAAAGATTTGAGTTAAGAACAGATCATCAAAGCCTAAAGAATCTCTTCACTTAAAGGGATTTGAATGCTAGACAAAGGCGGTGGAGCGAATTCATGAGTGAGTATGATTTTGAGATCTCATACATTAAGGGAAAGGAGAATGTGGTGGCCGATGCACTAAGCAAGAGACCACGAACCTTCTCCCTAGTAGCCTTAAAGGTAAATTTGAGGGAATGTGTGTTGGAGAAACTCTTTGAAGATAATTGGTATCTAAAGGTTATATCAACACTTCAGAGTGGGAAGTAGATAAAACCAAAGTTTGAGGGATATGTCCTTGAACCAGATGGACTATTGAGATTTCAAGGGAGAATGTACATACCTAAGGAAGGGGTATAAGAAGGACCATCCTCGAAGAGTCACATAGAGCACTCTATTGTGCACATTGTGGAGTGAAGAAGATGTACCTAGACACGAAGAAACTCTTCTTTTGGGCAAGCATGAAGTAGGACATAGTCGAGTTTGTCGCCAAATTTCTTGAATGTCAACGAGTGAAGGTTGATCATCGCCATCCAGCAGGACTCCTACAACCACATGACATCCCTATGTCTAAATGGGAGGTAATTTATATATATATTTTTTGTGGGTTTTCCACTCATGTCATAGAGGCACAATGCTATATTGGTTATAGTTGATAAATTGACCAAAATGTCCATTTCATTCCAGTAAGAGACACTTACGATGTTACTGATGTGGCACGAGTTTTTATAAGTGAAGTTATTCGACTACACAGGTTACCCACAAAGATCATTTCTGATAGAGACTCTCGATTTACATCTAGGTTTTGGATAAGTTTGCAATCAACATTAGGGACTCAGTTGAACCTGAGCACTGCATATCATCCAGAAACATATGGGCAAACTGAAAGAGTAAATTAGGTTATGGAAGACATGCTTCGAATGTACGTCATGGATAATCAGACTTAGTGGGGAAGGTACTTACCATTGGTAGAGTTTGCCTATAATAACAGTTACCAAAGTTCAATCGGGATGCCTCCTTATCAAGCTCTATATGGAAGGCCATGTAGGGTGCCATTGAGTTGGGAAAAGTTGGAGGACCGAGTAATAGTTGGGTCAGAATTAGTTCAAGAAATGGAGGAACATATAAGATAGATTCGACAAAGGTTAAAGGAAGCACAAGATAGACAGAAAAGTTATCTTGATTCACATAGGATTGATCACAGTTATGAAGTAGGGGACCAAGTTTGTATTCGTATCCGACCCAACAAAAGCACCAGTCGGTTTGGGAAGGGGATGAAGTTGTCACCTCGGTTTGTAGAACCTTTTAGGATCAAGGAGAAGATTGGACCAGTTGCCTATCGTCTTGTACTACCACCCCATTTGCATAAAACTCATGATGTTTTTCATGTATCTATTTTACGACGTTATGTTTCTGATGAATCTCACAAACTAGATTGGAGGGAATTGCAGGTCTCGGACATGGGAACCATAGTGGTTGAACCATTACGCATATTGGATTGTAGGGTTCGACAACCCAGACGTCGCATGGTGGACTAGGCTAAGGTACAATGGGACAAGTATAGCCCAGGATTTGCTACCTGGGAGGATGTAGAGACTATACGTTGTGACTACCCCTCACTTTTCGAGCCTTTGTGATGCCCATTTTGACTTAGATAGCTACCTATGCTAAGGCTCTATTTTGCAATTCCATGTTATTTATTTATGAATGCTATGTAAAATTGATGCATTTAGTTGGACATGTGAAACTACTTATATAAATCATTAGATGGATTAGGTACTGATGATGGAAATGTTTGATGTATGACCAAATGTATGACTTACTTGGTGATGATTTATCTAGTGCATGACTTATTAGCGTTATTATTGTTTCAAGTATGGCTTAAGTGGATATGACTTATCTAATGAATAAACTACAAATTGACACATGGATACTAGACTTAATAACATGATGTTTAATATCACTTATTTATATATATTTTGTTGTTATATGTATGCATGAATGAGAACTAACCTGCAGATTGGAAAGAACTATATGATAGCCAATCTCTACTCTTCCATTGGGGAAGGTCGAGACATCTAATGAGGAAAGGTATGATGTACATTGTTCTATTACATTCTGTATCTACTTGATATGCACTCTTATGACATCGGTAAAATGTAAATGGTAGGTGACAAGACTACTTGAATCGATAATTCGATGACAAGTACCCAACTAGCGCTGTAGTGTGGTCCATATTAGGGTGTTGACCCTAGTTGTAAGGAGGGGCAGAGGTATTTCCCACCGTGTAACCTCCAAACCTGGAATCATGGGAGGGCAGTGATGGACATGCTCCCCATAGACGTGTGATGACGATTGCCAGTTTCCTACTGGGGAAGTTAGGTCGATGTAGTTGGTGCTTCTGCCATATTGGTTTTATCACTAGTTAGATTGGTATAGCTGATGCCACAGTATATAGCAGTAGATGATGGATAGGGTGGGAACAGAAGTAGGTTAGGAAGGATAGGAGGATATAGATTAGTTGGAGACTCTTGATGGGATGTGATGTCATTGTCTGACTTATCAAGTTTTACTACTATAACTCTCTCTATTTTTTTATGCCTTATTGTCAAACTGATTTGAACTCCTTGTATCTTTTTCACTCTAACTTCGGGATGAAGTTTTCTGAAGGAGTGGTGTATGTAATGCCCTACTTAATCTTATCATGCAAATTGTATTAGTGTTTAAATTACCTGAAAATATTGACTTATAATTATCAAGAAATATTGGTACATACCTACATTAGTGAAACTGTAAATTTATCACTGACATAAATTTTATTATTGTTATTATTCAATTCCCAACTTGTCTTCTCAAATTTAAATTTTGTTATAGGATATGGTCTCCTTCCATTTATTCCAATTTAAATATCCATATCCCCAAAATGTCCTCTCAAGTTTACTTGGAAGAAGATATGGTCCTCTCCAATTAATTACCAAATTATATATCCATATCTTATCCCCAAAATGTCCTCTCAAATTTACTTGGGAGAAGATATGGTAAGAAAAGTCAAATGAAAGGATGAGGGGGCAGTTATGACATTAATGATATGTGGTTGAGGTGGATGGGAGAAAGAGGCATAAAAGGGTAAGGCTAATGAGAGGACAGGGGGATCCTTAGTCTTGGTTGTGGTTTTGGAGGATTTTGTTTTGGGAGGAAGGTGGAGAAAAGAGAAGGGAGAGAAGGAGAGTGTTTTTTTAACTTGGACACACTATATTTGGTTGGACTTGGGCTCGGAGGGCTAGGGAACATGTGGAGGTTCCATGGGCTAGGAAATACTTCCTAGTTGGCTGAGAGGCAAATCCAGTCAGGTAGTCAAGAGGAACATCCCAACAGAGTCAGGAGCTCAGGAGCATCTCAACTAAGCTTTTGGAACAAGTATTCCTTTGTTTATTAGTTACTTATGTAAATGTTTGCGATGAAATTCTTACTTATTTAATTTGTGGTAAATAAATTTTAATGGTATATTATTATCAAATAAATGTTTAGATAGAAATAAGTTATTTCCCTTTTTATTGTATTTAAAATTAGAGAAATTTAGTTTTGGTTAGAGGACCCTAGGAGGGAGCCTCACACTAAAGAAGAATTACCAAAACTGCTTGAAGCCTTCTTAAAAAGAGGAAAAATATATGAGGGCAGAAGGAGAATTGTTGAGGGAGAGGTATGTTATAACTTTTGGTTCTTATCATTTCGTTGATTTTTCTAGTTTCTCACAAAGTATGACGCTAACCTGATGGTGACAACAACTCTATATCATCAAGGGATAACAAAATAGGTGACTCCATGAAATTACTAATTATTATTTAGGTATATTGCGCCTTTGTGATTATTTTAATTATTGTTGGAAGGTCAGGCTAAGCTACTGCTAGTGCTAACAACTACTTATTTGTAGAAAAGCAAGTTTCCTATATCTTACTCATTTGAAGGATTTCATTTTTCTACTACTCTTGTTTCTTTCTCGAATTATTGTATATGATAGTTTTACATTGCAATAGTCTATAATTGAGCTAGTCAAAAGTTTTCGCAGAGGCTTGAATTTAGGATTTTGGCTGTCCTTTGTCTCATTTTAATAAAAACTAGCTTTTGATTCATCAAATACCTATTTATATACCTCTCTATGTTTGATTTTTTTTATACTATTTCTCAACAGTTTGCTTATTTATTTTTAGTAGCTTATGCTCTACAGGATACAAGGCTCTCACCCCAATCTTGATTATATTACTTCCTTAATTGTAATTATAACAACTTATGATCTACAAAAGCTTAGGCTTCAAACCTAGGCTTTGATTAGTTCATTGCTTATGTCTAATCTTTCATTTTGAATTTTCTGTTTATATGTTGTAGATTTATTTATTTCAATTGTATTTACTGTACTTAATGTATATACAACTATTTTAATTGCTTCTCTATTTTTCTACACTTGCTAAAATCCAATAAAATTATACAATACATAAAATAATCCCACACCCCTTCATATCTGAGCTAGCGTGTCTCATTATCTCGTTGTGAGAATGAGATTCAAGGGAGTTGATTTGTTAGGATTTATTAATCGTATAATAGCATCAACATATTTTTTGGTGACCATATTGGGGAACGATTCATTCCCTCAATCTTTCAAAATCTCATTAGTTCCATGACAATTCTGTCTCTAGAACAACCGAACCTTGGCTTTTGGATCTGTGATCAAACTAACATTGCTCATTCTCTGCTCAATTTTATTTTGCAAAATTCACTTTTCAATGAACAATGTGCTAGGAATCAGGACATTATTTCCCAAGACATTAAGTTAGAGGAAAGAAGATTAGCTCTACAAAGATGAGTACAACAATATCCCACTTATTTCTAATATGATCCGTTTAATTCATGACAATCCAATCAAATATACAATGTGGTCTTATCCATTGATTAAATGATCAAAAGAGCATTTCCAGTCCCCTGATTGATTATATTTTGAATAACGCATTCACTATCCAGGAACAAAATCACTATCTTGCTTGGAAAACAATTTTTCTTCAGAATTTGACCATTTTTCTTTCAAAAATTCCAACCATAGGATTGCTTAAATCATTTTTATTTTTATTTTTTTTATGGAAATAGATTCATCACCATCAGAAACCCCTGGGGTACCCAAAATCTTTGAAGCTTCACTACTGTAACCTAGAGTTATCAAAATTTCTGTGGGAGTTTAATCAAAATCTTGCCAGAATTTCCATTATTTTTCGAATAGAATTGTGGCCTCGTTAGACTACTCTATTTGTTAGTATTAAATATTTCAAGTTTGTGCCTTCCTAATTATTAATATTTTGTTGGTGCAACTTCATCTAAACATTTTTTGTGATTTTGTTGGCCAACTTCATCTTGATGTTTTTATTTTCATTTTTTTTCCTCTAATATAATTTTAATCAAATCTTTTATACATTTTTGAGATATGATAATAATATTTTAACATTTTTTAAAAACAATTTTATTAATATAATTTCAAAATAGTTTAATTAAACTCAATTAATTTCAAATTAATTTAAATTTACTTTGAAATTTAATTTAAATATTTCTTATTTTAAATAAATTGTATTATATTTTCTTTTTAATATAATTATTATTTTATTATTTATTTAACCTACCAACCTTTTCCCTTTCCCTATAACACAACTTGCAATGAAAATAAATATAATATATAGTTAGAAATATAATCTTATTTTAAATTTCACATTTAATTTTTTTATTTTTTTTTATATTATGATGATGATGGTTAACATCCATTGAGACCAAACTTTGGTCTATCGGACCTAAAGAAACGAATTATTTAGCTTGATTTAATATTTTATTCCTATGCTCAAAAAGCTTGGAGAGAAGCCTCCTAAGCTCACTGTAATTTTGACATCGTAAAAAGCTAGGAAGGTAAGTGTTAGTGTCAGTCTTTGCAGCCTTCCCCCAGTGATCAAATATGCTCTTACAAAGTGGTCTCAGAGTGTCAAGGTCAAATTTTGTCATTTCAGTGAGTCTTCAAGCAAAATTTGGTCACTAGGCATTAAGTCTAGGGTTTGCTTTCACTCCTTTCAAAATTTCCCAAATGTCAGTCTATGTCGCTATTCAGCTGAGTCTATCATCATTCATATGGTTTTCATCATCATGTCAGGTTCCATTGGGTCATTTCACACCTTGTTCATGCTTCAGTTGCGCCTAGGTAAGGTCATTTCCCTCTCCTAGGGTTTCGAAGGCAATTTCTCTTAGACGGCCAAATATTAGAAAAACTTGTATCCAGATGTTCATACACCTTCCCCTATCCTTAATATACCTTATCAAACACTTCCCATCACTGAGATGCCCCAAATTCCTCATTTTTGCACAAACCCTAGTTTCTTGCCACAACTTGGCAATTTTCTAGGCTAGGCCTGTGTTTTGCCCTTTTGGACCCCTTCCCCTCACTCGATCTATGAGATTCCACATTCCCTTACTTCCTAACATCTCTCCCTACTTCCCAAAATTTCCCCAAGAATTTAGAAGCCCCTTATCCCCTTCATTTCGCTTCATTTCGACAAAATTCCTTGTTTCACACATCAGGACAAGTTACACTCAAAAGATGTTTCAGAGAAATCAAAGATGAATTTTGAAAAACTGAGAGAGGTTTTTGTCCACAACAGGCCAAGGAAGAAAAAACTCCTTCACATTTTACACAGGTGTCATGGTTTTAGAGAAATGTCAAAAATATAACCGCCTCGGGAGAATTGATGCACCTCTGACGTGACCTTGGGAAAATCACGTTTTCTCCTAGCTTGGTTGGCCAAATAAATTTCTTGATGAGTCGAAGGATAACTAGACAAAATTATCTTTCCAATGAACTATCATGAGCTCAATTTGGAGTTAAGGAAGGCATTCAAAAGTTGACTGCAACAGCACTCTGCCTTGAGGCAGCCTCATTTGGCACATTTTGACAAGTCTTGGGAGATTTGATTTTTGACAACGCAAATGAACTCCAAATTGAAAAATTCTAGTTTGGTTGGAAAGTAGACTCAAATAATTTTCCAACGAGATATCCTGTGCCCGATTTCGACATCAGGAAGGCCTCCAAATGCCTCCTGCAAAATGTACTATGTAGATGGGTGCGCGCTGCGCATTTGGTAAGGCGCGCGGCGCATCAGGCACAAAAATGCAGTGTAAAATTACACGTGCGCGGCGCATCAGAGGTGCGCAGCACTTTGGGTGAGGCGCGCAGCGCATTGGGTTTTAAGCCCGAAATTTGCTTGGAAAGGCATCAAATTGCCTCCTCTCTGCACGAACTTGCATGTAGGCTCATATTCACTACTTGTGCTTGGTTTTTGAAAGGTTAATGTAATGGGTTCATGATATATTTTCCATAGAAATCCGAGTTGGAAAACCCTCCTTTGTCAATATAAAAAGGGTTGTAGGGTTTGGAAACAATGTGTTACCAAGGTTGTATTCTTCCTCATTTCCCTTTGGCATATTTGGCACTTGAAGACAAAGACATCAAGCCTTCATTCCTCATTTTCAACAAATCAAACATACACTTGGCATAGACTTTCAATACCATGGATGCGGACAACAACACATCATACAACCAAGACAGAGATTCCATCAATGAACTGCATGCACCAGGAAGACACTAAAACAGCGGAAAAAGCCCGATCCACTCCAAATTTTGGCCGACGCTTCATTGGCGGGGAACAATACATGATAAAGGGTCTTCACTCCGAATTTGAGCAAATTCAGAGAAAATTTTGTCATTTTGAAATTTTTGGCTTGCAAAATAGGTTTTTTGGCTCAACGCGTAGCGCGCTGCGCGCGACCCATAAGATTGGGAGGTCCAAATCACCATTGGCTTTTAGTTTTGGATTTGTCATGATTAATTATACATGCTCAGCTATTGCCAAATCATTTCATCAAGTTCTGGGTGACCAAAAGGCTAAAAAACACCATGAAAATCATCTTTTTGCCACCTTTTGCATCAGCAGGAAGTACTTCCGGGAGAATGCACTTTTGGAGGGGCAAATGGACACCAAATTGGAAAATTCCACTTGGGTTGGAAAGTAGACATCCAGGGCTTTCCAACAAGCCAACCTGAGCGCAATTTGGATGCCGGGAAGTGCTCCAAAAATAGGTGGAAAGGCACACGGTGCATAGGGATCAAGCGCATGGCACACAGGGTTTTTTGGCAAAATTTTCATCTTCAGCTCAGGAAATGAAGCCAGTTTGACCAGTTTTGACTTGTGATGTGATTTTTCACTCCTCTTTATGTAATTAATGAAACATGATGTTATTTTGACACTTAGTTACTTATTCTAGAAGATTCATTCACTAAAAGGTGAAAATTTAATGAATGAATTGGTTTCCTAGCTTATAGAGGCAAGTTGTTTTGACTGCCTAGATTGTAGTGCTTTGTTTAGAGTTAGTTCAAACAGCTCCTAGAATGATGAGTTCGACCCCTAGAGGAAAGGAAAGGGGTTAGGATGGTCTATATGATGTAATTTCTCAATCATTTTCAGGGGTTGGAGAGGTTGGACTCTTGGGAATAGCTTGACACTCTATTGTACATATCTTATCTGCATTTTTGGCAAAGGAAAGACCAGGGTTTTGCAGCACTATTTTGGATTCATGTGGCTTTATGTGTTGATGGTGTGTTTCTCTCAGTACTTGTAAGTTGTGTATGTGTACCACTTTCCTTATTTAATCTTTTGCAATTAAACAAATGAAGTGTTAAGGTAGAGTCCATAAATTTGCTATGCTCTGCCTTTAAATTTGTTTAATTTTCTATGTTTTCTTCAGTTTAAGGAGAATCCTTGAGACTTCCTTGCTCTCCTTAGCTCCTCACCAGTCTGATCTACCCATCTCACTTTCTTTAAGGCATTAAAACAATCGCCTATCTTGCCCCAAGTAGACCTCTACAAAATTTGTGCCTCATCCCCGCACCCAAAATTGCCTTTCCCTTGAATTCAAATAAACCTTTAAAAATGAATTTCAAAGTCATTGTACTTAATAGCTAGCCTAAAATTAGTCATTAATTTAGTCATCTCGACCTCGTTGATTATCTTTTGCCAAGATTGACCCGGAGAGAGCCCTCTCCTGTCCTCGTAGGGCTAGCTACGAGTCTGAGCGTGGTTTGATGTAGCCTTGAGTCTTACCTTATTTCAGCCTAAGGTAGATTTGAGCGCTAACAGTAAGTATTGCAACAAAGATTTTGAAACTGAGATCTAATTTGGTTGTACGCGGGGCACTCTAAGAGGAAGTGATTTTCATCCTCGATGTTCATATTCTCACAGAGATGGCATGACCTTTCCATCCATGGTGTTTTAGGAACTGCCCAATGACCCGTTTCACTATGGAGCTCATGAGGGTTCGATCAATCTTGGCTATATTAATTTTCTTCTTTGAGCTAGTTAAAATAGAGAGATACTTTTCATCTTCTAGGGTGGGGTTGATGACCTCCTTATAATATCTTAATTTTCTTTTAGCTGCTAAATCTTTCTCACACCACATTTTTTCTTTGAACTTAGAAGTAACAATATTTTTAATGTTATTAATGTTTTGCAATGCAACATTCTTGTCGATCTCTCAATGGTTATTACCAGGCCCTGGTGTCTTTATACCAACCTTGTTTGAGCCTTAGGTGGTTTTGGCTGGAATTTAAAGCTAGCTTAGGAATTTTATGGTCTCCTATGTTATTGAGTTTGTGCTTGTACAATAGAAGCCTAGTCATAGCTAGGCTATTGATAGGGGAAAGACCCACTTCTATAAGGAAAATAGGATAGGGTGTGTTGCTTTTAATTTTGAGGTTATACATTATGAAACGCTTATGGATTTGCTCAATCTTTCTCCAGGATTCTCTAAAGATGCTACAACCCCAAACCTCACATCCATATAAGATAAACAGAGTGACTAAAGTTTCAAAGAGGAACTTCTTTCTATCCCACATTACGAGGTTTGTCATTTTACAATTATTTTCAAGACCAAAATAAGCTTTCCGTCCCACATTAATGCTTTTCTCAATGCTATAGTTCCAGTTGAGCTTGTGATGAATATCAATTCCTATGTACTTGTAGGAAGACAATTCCTCCAAGTTACTATTGTCATACATAAAATTAGCGTAAGTGTCCTTCTTGGATTTGATAATCATAACTTTTGTTTTGTCAGTGTTAACAATCATACCCATGGTAGAGCAGAAATCCTTAAGAAGTCTAAGTTGCTTATCAAGATCAGATGGGCACCTTGCGAGAAGAACAATATCATCAGCGTAGAGAAGAAGGATGATGACTATCCTAGTGTGATGCAGGAAAGTGTTCCCTCTGCGGACAGAGACAACCCCTCTAGCCCTAGAGTGGGTCTAGTCACAAACAAGGACAGATCAACAATAGCTTTCCTTAAACAGTTTAGAGTTGGAGGCCTACCTCAACCGGTGGTCGATGGAATTCCGTTGCGCTGCTCCAGCTTCCGCTTATTTCTCCTCAACGAGTGATCAACCTAAATCAAAGTAAAGGAAATACAATAAAGCACGTAATCGGGCAACAACAATAAACCATTTACTCACAAAGTCAAGAAGTCATGAGCTATCAAGTACATTAGATACAAGACATAGGAAAACATCATTGATTGCATTAATAATGAAATAAGAGTTGGCTTACAACCAAATTCTTGACGTCACAAGCCTTCTCAGAGAAGAGTCCAGCCAGCATGTTCTTCAAGCATTCAATCTTTGGAAATGGATCTCCCAACATAAAAAGGTCTCTCTCTCACTCACTCATAAGTTTAACATGAAATCAAGGGCACTTCACAACCTTCCACAAGCTATCAACAATCCCACACTTGTCACACTCACACCAGCTATCTAGCAAACTCACAAATACTGCACAACCAGCCTACTATTAGAAACTGGGAACTATCCAACTAGCTGAGCATATCAAAGGTGAGAGTTTAAATAGGAGAAGGAGTCTCCATGAATGGGGAAAAGGAAGGTAGCACAATTTATGAAACTACCACACCAGGGAAGGAAGGGTGACATAAACAAGGCCAACAACCAGGTCTGGAGTCATCTGGAAGGCCGGTTGTTGGAACAATTCGCCCATTCTGGATCATCGCGGGCACAGAACTGAGCTTCTACGCTGACATCGCAAGTTAGTAGTGCAGATAGTCAGATCATTGTGGAAGGGACCACATGGACCTGCGCTAATGCAGAAAATCGAGCCATCGCAGGAATCACGTATACTTCTGTGCTGGCAGCGCGGTCTGTTTGTTCATGAGCACCTATTAGCGCATTTATTAAGGAAACAACCGCGATGAGACAGATAACTTTACAAAAGTGGGTCAATTGGCAGCACAAGGAAGCACTTGTTTGTTATAAGCATGTTTGACTTGGACACATGACACAGTGAGAAGACCGGGTGTGAAAGCGGTGATAAATTACTGTGTAATAGATGCCCCCTAAAGTATGATGCCCGAGAGAGTGGGAGGGGTGAAATGCTTTACAAAACAACTGAGCTGGAACACCATCTGGAAGAACCTATAGGCACAAGTACAATATCTCCGATAGTGAAGTACATGTCATCTAGGCATGGATGCAGCCATCCAAAAGACGTATAAATTAGGTCTGTGGTATGGACGCAACCATCTAGCTAATGAGACCATGAAAATGACAAAGGTATGCTTGCATCCATCCATGAAGACTCGGGTATGGGCGCAACCATCCATCAATGAGTCATGTAATCACGAGCCAATCCACGCAGCCCAAGCGTGGGTAATCTGAGCCCGGGGTCTTGAACCCAACCAACCATAGTACAAATTCTAACATGTGAATAAAGGTGCTGAAGTCGAGCATGAGAGAAAATCGCTTGATTACCGGTCAATGATGTAGACCGTTAACAAGCGCGAGAGAAACCGCCCATAATGTCAGTGGTTCTCAAGGTACTATCCAGTACAATCCGCGGAGTGTGAAGAATGAGCTGAAGTCGAACACTCATGGAATCACCCAATCGGTGACCAATGATGCAAATCGACCGTCAGGTGCGAAGAACTTGCCATTGAGGCATGCAAGCTCCAAGGTACCAAAAGGGATCCCTAGGTTAATCTCCTGGATAATGAGTTGATGTCCACAGGAGATGACCCGTCGCAGGAGGGCCATAATGTTTCCCCATCAATGACACAAGATAAGGAACAAGTGGTAAATGGTGCAACAGAGTACCAAGAAAGGAGACAGAGGTGTAAACTACAGAAGGATTATACTCTTGAACATGTTGGCGACACGACTTCGGAGGGTGGTAGCATTCAGGTACCAAAGGATCAGAGGCTTGATGGAGGCAGCATGGATCGAATGGAATGAGGCTACATGATAACCCAAACCCACGGAAGGCCAAGTGATGACTTATGGATGTCCCAACCCGACAAGAAGCAGAAGTGTCGATGTTCAAGAGTGACTAGCGGCCATAGACAATCAATGATGTTATCCAAATTTTCCCCCACCGTTGCTGGCAAGTACCCCAATTATTTTTAAAAACAAGCTTGAAGGGGATAGCATATGCTTGTGATATAAGTTTGACCTTCAGTCGAATCCAACCTAGTAATAGTTTACTGAGCCCTAGGGAGGAGAAACTCAAGTCTCGTCATGGTGACAAGTCCAATGTCGTCAGAGTTTAACGAGTCTGACATAGGCAAAACTCAGAGTCTTTTTCATGTTTAGGGAGTTTGAAAAAGACATGGAAAGAAAACTCTAGGGGGGTCCTTTTTCGTAAATTTGTGTCTCTCGAGCCCGAAAAAGTATAAAATGATACTCGAAAGAACCGCCCAACCATTACGATCGAGGAGTACTTTTCATAATTAGTGACTTTGATCGGAAAAAGGAGAAAAGCGACCAAAATCACATTGTTTCGTAACCGTTAACGAGCCTGAAATGACAAAGGCCCGACAATATTTTCTCATTTAAACGGTCGAAAAAAGAGCTTGAAGGTGACCACCTCTTATTTACTTTTAACAAGTCAAGAGGAGTAACTCTGCTATCTTTTCGTCTTTAAACAGTCGGAAAAGAGCTGAAAGCAGACCTCCGTTTTTATTCTCTTTAATGAGTCAAAAAGGGAAAATTACTCGGCAATCTTTTCGTTTTTTACGAGTCAGAAAAGAGCTTAAAGGTGACTTGTCCTAGAGGAACGAGTGGTATAAAGGGTGACAACTGGTTTCGGTAATGGTGGAGCTGCTCAAAACATGTAATGGTCAAGAGGCTGGCTAATAAAACCACTCATCGCTGCGGTTCCTCAGGAAAGGAAAAAATAACCAAGTGAAAGCACATGATCGGCCAAAGAGATGGTGGCAATGGAATGAAACAACCAAGGCTCATCTAGCAGAATTTAGCGAATAAACGGCAATCATGAGATATAAATCAGGTATGGGTTCATTTTTACACAAGCTTGAACCATGGAGAACTCTTCTTGGATTCGGTTTCATGTTTACACAAGCTTGAAACGAAAAACTATGCTTGTTATGAGTTTGCATGCCCCCAGCATAACGACGCAAATCGAGGTACATGCCCCCCAAGCTTCATTGCATTCAACAAGGTGGATGGAATGAAGGTTCATTTCCAAGATCTTGGAAAGAATCGACTTGTATTTTATGAGATCTTAATCCAAGGCTCGATTTGGAAAGGGATATGTTTCATTTTTTTAATGAGGTTGCACTATGCTCGTGACTCCTCGTTTCATTTTTTAACGAGGTTGACACAGGATCAGAACTATCCTCGTAACCCTTCGTTCATTGGCCATATGAGATCATGGCTCCCAAGAGGTCTTCGCGGGATGGAAGGGACGCACTCTAGGAGGAATACATGTCATGATGCAATAATGACAGATCCGGTTCCAATGCCCCTAGTACATGATGTACCAGATCATCTGCATGATCATCAGCATAGGCGGAGATGGAACGGGTAGCCACATAATTGACCTGTGGCAAGGAAGGTAATGCTTGCAAGCAAGAACCGACAGGGGATGACAGTTGCGCAGGAGGCACTGGGGGACTAAAGAATGATAATTGATCTATAGTCACAATTCTTCCGTCGTGTGGAAAACAAACCACACGGAAAAGTGAAGAGACAAGGGCCCCCATGGCATAAACATAGTCACGGCCAAGGAGAAGACTGAAATTCACACCTTGGACAACCATGACGTCAATATAGACAGTTTTGCCCCGCAAAGTAACAGGAAACTTTGGGAGGACCCCTACAGGTTGACAGGATCCTCCGTCGAAGGCCAACACATTCTGCGTGACCGGCACAAGCTGTGGGGAACCCGAAGCTTGCCAAGTAGTGGAAGGCATAAGACTGACAGACGCACCCTCATCCAAGATAGTGCCAGGTACTATCTTATCATAGGTGTGTACTGTAATCTCAAAAGCCACATAGGATGGAAGGCGGAAAGCAGTGAAGTGACTCCAATCGAAGGAAACGACTAAACTACTTGGTAGGGGAATTATCTGATTGCCCCCATGCTCTAAAGGAACCAAAGAAGGACTCTCTGGACCAGCAGGGATAGGAGGGTCGTTTTTAGACTTTGGAGAATCTGACGAGATGAGAAAAACATGAGCATGACGCTCTTCCGAAACAGAGTGATCAACAGGTGGCGAACCCGAGTCGACACTCTCTCCAACCAATGGTTGGTCTGGAACAGGCTTAGCACAGCTAGGTTCAGAAAGAGGAGGACGGACAAGAAAAGAATCTAAGTCAATCTCTTTGTCCACAGGGAGAGGGTCTGAAGAGAGCCTCTGATAACCAACAGGGAGTTGGGGTGAAGAAGCTGTAAGACTTTCCAAAACGGTGGAAGCTTTATTCATGAGCGGAAAATCTTCACATAGCCTACAGGGGAATCAAATCTTCCCTTTCTTCTTACCATTGCCAATTGATAGGGTAGCATCGCCATGAGCTTCAGAGGATGATGAGACATGAGCTGGATCATGAGACCATACTTCTAAGATCCTAGGAATGCCAGGACAATCACGGAGAAGATGGTCACCCTTGCACAATTTACAAGGAAACTTAACCTTTCGCAGAGGAGCAGAAGGTGTCGTGACCTGAGATGTACTCGGAGCAATAGTTGTACAGGTGGCCTTGCGTTTATCAAACTTCTTCTTCTTCTTCATCTTATTCTTCTTAGTCTCATGGTTACTAGATATGGAGCTTTCACCAGGTGAAGGAGGAGAGGAGGGGGATGAAACAGGGGAAGAAGGCATAGGCCCAACCTTGGAATCAACGTACTGTGATTGGGACGAAGGAGACAGTGGAACAAGAGTCATGGCACTCAGGACCACCGAGGTTGAAAACAACCATACGGGCAAACCGATGGTCAACCCAGGCAAGGACAATGTTGCCATATACAAAGCACCGGCATTTCCAAATGAAGGAAATGGACCAGGATTTCCATCTGGGGGAAAACCTTGGCTAGTAAACTCGGGGAATGTTGCCATCGAGAATGAGCCTAAAAAACACTCTTATCACAACCAAGAACTTGAACTATTACCAGGAATATTTCGTGGGCAGTAAATTTTATGACGCAGGAACAAAACTTGACCTTTTCAAGTTTTAAGAGTCGAGAAAAGGACGGAAAGGTGACTCTATCTCTTTCGAGGTTTAATGAGCCTAAAAGGACAAGTGCTCAGATGGACCTTTTCTTTTAGGGAGT
>APFE030098215.1:10640-31740 GCA_000404065.3 Pinus taeda
ACACATCCACCCTCAAAGTGATAATAGGATCCACCTCCTTCCAAGGAAGTCCATGATCCACTCCAAAGTAAAATTTGCATCCAATGTCCAGCGCTATAATCTCATGCCACTTGTCCTCTTAGTGAATAGTTACCATCTCATTGTTCCAGGGCACACTCCCAATGGGCATTTGATTCCATCTGGCAATGCTAATGACCAAAATAAATCCATCTGTCACCTTCCCTTCTCTTCTACACTTTCCCTCGGGAATCCGGTCACCCCTTTCATCTAGTCACTCACCTTCCGAGTTCTGCTATCATCCCCATCCCAGGTAGTCCATCCCTTGGCAAGGCTTCCTCACATCAAAAGGTTCAAAGACCAAGGCACATACCTACCTCAAAACTACCATACCAGCATAGCATGCTCATGGAAATCAATTGACACTATTGGGTACCAGTGTCCCAAACTGGCCCTACTCTTGACGTGCTTTACCAACACACTACTACATGTTTCAATTCCTTTGTTGTTGCTGCTAATTCTTGTAGTCGATTTCAACCACCCAGCTGGGCATGTTCATTCTTCCTATACCAAGAACATAACTTCCATTAGATTCAAAATAAATTCAAATAAATTCAAATCATACCTCGTTGTTAGTTCTTCGATAAGGTACACTTGGAATCATGTTTGCTTCCTGTCACAAGAAGTCAAACTAGCATCTTTGACCAAATCAACATGTATAAAAATGCCACATCATGTTAGCTCAAAACACAACCATCATAGATCAAAATCATAAATCACATGTAACCTTCATAAACCAGAATCATAGATCACATGTAATCATCATATACCATAGCCATAAATGACATGCATAATAAAACTTAAATAAAATGATGATAATTATCCTTTCCTCAATCCTTAGTTCTACCTTTGTTCTTTTGTATAGAGACCAGATTGGTTAACACACCCAATAAACACCCAATGCCTTCTCCTCTACCAGGCACACATACACATAGTGTGCATCACACACAACACCATGCAATACATGCACCTACACCTGATGTAAAATGCATACACTTACAACTAGTGTACAACACAGTGCATCTATCTATACCCAATGTGCAATACCACCCAATACATGTAACTACACAGAGTACAACACAATGAGTACACACACCACAATACCATGACTACATTATGCACATACATAATACCACATGTCAATAACACAACATGGATGACATGCACACAATACCACACGTACACCAGTACCATATGTACAACATGTACACAATACCACCTATACACTCTACCACCTACATAAAATGTGCACAAAATCACATGTACACGATGCCACCTACACAATTTGTACGCAATGCCAAATGTACACTACATTATTGTACAATGTGTACACAATACCACATGTACATAGTACCACGCGCACAATGTGTATGTGACACCATATGTACATAGCATCACATGCATGATAGATACACAACACCACATGCTCATATCACCCTATGTACAACATACACATGGCACCACATTCTCACAACACCACTTGTAAATCGTCCACACGACACCATATGTACATATCACCATATGTATAAGATGAACGCAACACCAAGTGTACATAGCACTGCTTATCCAACATCTACATAGCATCATCCGTACACAACACTGTATATCCAACATGCACAGAGCACCATATGCACACACACCGCATATACATCATGAACACAATACAATATGTATACAACACCCCATATGCAATATTCACACAAACTTATTTGTTCCATCCTATACATAACATTGCATAAATAACATGTACAGATGCTATGTATACACAACACCACAAGGGCATACATCATAGATGCAACATGTACAACATATAGAACGTATGCACAACAATAGTACCACACATCCAAAATGACACTCTCCTTACCAAGAAACCTTTTGTTCCATGCCTTATCCATGCTTACCCTAGCATGTTCCAAACCACACTACTTTCACTTTGCTAATGTATCCTTCAACATTACTTGTAATAACATAAACATAGGCATAATACAAGTATACAATATCAATTCATATCCACATGATACTAACCTCATATATTTGTCATGAATACTCTTCCCAATTGATTCCTCATAAGACGAGGAACCTCTTCGTGTTGTTCTCCTACATAAGCAATCATTCCTCCACAAGCATGATCCTTGACAACCCTGTCAAACAGTAACATATATACATGGATATATAAATGTTAGCATAAAATAATCATGGAACTATCAGACAATGGCATACCTACATACATGTATACATACATAAACTTCAACATAATCATGATCATAAAATAATTACCACATAACATAAGGTCTAGGTTAAGAGAACTTCCTTATTTATGCATAAGCACTGAAAGAAAAAGTTTCCAACATAGCAAAAGCATATGCTACTTCTTATCAATTTACTTTACCTTTTCTGGTTACATTTCTTATGTTTGCACTGCTACTATCCATTTACCACAATGGACCAAACCAGTCCAACCAATTTTCATAGTCTTACCTTCCGCTGCACTTACTCATGCATAGATTTTCATCTGGGTCTTATATCATCAGTTGGGTACCACAAATATCTCATGATTTCCATCAACGTTTCTCTTTCCAAACCAATTCCCCATACTTAAAACATAAAAGGAAAGAACATAAACAACAACAAGAAGAAAACCATGAAATCTAATAACAACACGACTCCAAAAACAAAGTGGTATGGCCATACACTAGACATAAACAAAGACACAAATCAAGCCCAACAATTAATAAAAGACCAAAAGCATAAGACTAAAAAAAACACCATGAATCAATTCCCATGGTTCCCAAAGAAAGCTCAACCCGAGCCTTCTTCAAGATTTCATGGCAACCTCTCCTACCATGCAAATCCCTACATCATGCTCACACATGTCAACCACATGTTCCAAATATCAACAAAATCATATCTATAAATTTGAAATCAACCTTTACCAAGACTAACCATCATGTCATAGTCCATAGTGAACTCACGGTCATTGGGCATAATACTAAAACTATTACCTACTACAATCAAGTACCTATCAATTGTCTTAGCAAATATGTATTACTACCATCATCTTAAAACAAGATCATTGGAGCACATATTCATATTATGCAATTCATCAAACATTCAACCAACTCGCAAGCATACCATGTTAAATAAATCAATTAGACAATATAATAGGCAATTAACACTCAAATACCAAATAGACGATGTAATCAACTATGAAACACCAGGTATAATACATAAGAAAATTCATAATTTAGTGTACCTTAGGGGAGGCTATCTTCTCTACATAATCAATCTAGTTAGCGAGATATAACTTTACAATACGTCAACTCAAGCACTCATAAGATCTTGATATCTATAACAATATCTAACTAACATGTTCACATCATAAACTGATACAAAATTATCATTCACACATATGAAAAGTCAATCTAGATTAGTATGACACCATCTCACAAATATATCAGTTCATACCTGAATATCACAACCATAACCATTTAAATAGGTCAAACTAGGTTAGCACAACATATATATCATCAAGATCGTCAAGGCAATGAACATAACCATCACACATATGACCAATCCAAATTACGGCATCAAGATCTCAATGAAATAACTCTAATCATCAAGTTAATAGCATATAGCAACAATAAGCTCTATATCATGCTCATCAACAACATAAAACTGAATCGTCAAGTTAACTATTATATAAAAATCAACAAGTTAACCTATAACATACTCATCAACAACATATAGCATAATCATTGGGCTATCTAATATAAAACAACAATAGAAATGCATATAACTAAATGTTACTATCATTCTTGACTATCTGACATATGTGCATATAACTACACTAATCAACCAACAACTATCATGAATGTAACCATAAAATCAAAAGACATGTACCTAAACCTAATTCATATAAAAGTCATTTAACTTACATACTTGCATGCTCAAATGTAAATGCCGATATGATAATCTGCCCTTGCCTCAAGGTCCAATGCTGCAACTTCACTTTGATGATCTGCATCTCTTTCTTTATCTCAACCAACTCATTAGCATCATAACAACCAATAGCACCATGATGACCTAAATTTCATACAATGACTTCACAAGGCATTTTTGACCTACTATACATGCATAATCATAGCCACGACCATACATGAATAACAATAACCATTACTCCATTGTACACATTGCCACATGCAACTAGAAGTATGCATAAGCAATGCCAAAACAAATACTAATATAAATAACCACATATACTTGAACATAATCGACCAGTCCTTGTAATCAATCTACAAGACTGATCCATGTAATCAAAATATTCAAAAATGTAACCTAACATACAAGGATGTAAGTAGGTATCATGAAATCAACATGTAAGCGACATATAATTCATACATAGTCAGTCACATGTTCTAAAAATGAAGACATCATGTCTATTAATTTGAAATCAACATTCACCAATATAACAACCTATAAGCATGCCCCCTTAGTATCCATGGTCCACGCTAAGGTAGAGGAGGAAGCTATTATAATGGACTGACCTACAATGTCCAATTATGGAAATGGAATCTCCAAAGCTCTACTAAATTTAACCACACTTGAAAATAAATTGATTTTTATTTCTCATACATTTGTATGAGAGTAAACCAAAAACATTGCACTTATTTCACTTGTAGCATAATAACTAAAAACATGCCACTTTTCCATTTCCCTACATGCAACTTTTCAAATGCCTTGCATGCAACCTTTCAAATTCCCTACATGCAACTCTTCAAATTATTTTCATGCAAATAGGCATAGATCAGGTACATCGATATTATCATAATGCAATACCATTGCATGTAAAAAATAACATTTTCTTCAAACAATTAGCATACTTTTACATTTTTATTCAAACAACTACTATACTATTACATTTGCATGTAAGAATTTCTTCAAACACTTTACATGCAAACTAGTATAGCAAACTATTTGCATACAAGTAAGAATATATCAACTACATAAATACTACTATGCATCAATACTATCCCAAACCACAAACAACATACTCGTTGGGGCATTTTATCAAAGAGTTTGTATGCAATTAATTAGTGAACCACTTAAGCATTTCATCAAACACTTTGGATGTAAACTAATATAGTGAATGGTTTAATGCATATATCCTAAACTGCAGTAGTAAAAGTTATGGAAACTGAACCATATGATCAATGGTATTTTCCCTCACTATAGTTCAAGTTTCAACTTCTGATATTTCATAGATGAAAAGTTATAACAAAATACCCACACAATCCTATTTGGTGCATAATTCTAGGAATATCCAGAAAGCTCGATTTAAACCGGCCATATATCCTAAAATATAGAGAATTAATATCTAAAAATTTTCTCACAATATCAATGGGCTCTCCCCTCATTGTGGAAACAATTTCAGCTCCTGAGAGTGCCCATAAGAGAAGTTATAGCGAAAATGATAGTGTGACCTATTTGAGGCATGATTTTAGGAACATTCAGAAGCCTCAACTCCCTCTGCTCATATATCCTAAACTATTGCGACCCAATATCTTAAATTCCTGCAACATTCTCATTGGTATTTCCCCTTAATGTCGACGATTTTTCAGATTTTGAGAGCCTACAAAAGATAAGTTATTGCAGAAATGCTGATGTGACCTATTTAAAGGTGCATTCAGGTAGGTCATCTTCCTTGGATCATAATTCCTAAAGTATTGTGAACCAATATCTGAAATTTTTACCACATTATCAGTGGGATTTATCTTCAGTATGGACAAATTTTTTACTTCTAATATTCCACAGAAGAAAATTTATAACAAATATGACATAAACATCTAAAAACTAACCTTTGTTCTTCATTTTACCTATGATAGAGCCCATCCAGTCCAAGTGTTTGAACCATGCTCTGCTACAACTTGTGACATCCTCCAGGGTAAATGTGAATATAAAAAACATAATACGAACATAAATACAATAAAAATATCAGCCATCAAAATCCATATATACATCATTACATTTTCACATGGAAATTAAGGGAATGAATTCTTTTCATTAATAATGCAATGAACCAATCGATGACGGGACTACCACGTTCCACCCGACCATAGATTAGTTGAGCCAAGTCTCTCTTCAACCAATCACCCCCATGCCATTTTCCAATCATGAATGTTGGACTCATAGAACACATCAAAAAACACCAATCGATGTGGATACCACAAGAGTTCTCTCCCTACACCGTGGGGAATTTGAGTGCCTCCTAGTCTCTCAGGACTTACTGTGAACCTGTAGTCTGATCAAGGATTCTTAGGCCCACCGAGGCACATAATCTGGCTTTACCGCAACCCACAGTCTGGTTCAGGAGTTACTAGGTCAGTGGCTTCATGCATCCTCAGTTTGGTTCACGGACCCCTACCACCATGTGTTTGTCAATTCAGAGATCCACCCCACTCAGCTTTGAATCTAATCCGGAAATCCCCTCACAAAACGCATGATAGAACCCATCTCATCATAGCTATCAGGAAATGGCAAGGCTAGGCTGAAAATACTGTCATGCCTGGAAAAACCCATGCCATGGTTGAAAAGAAACACATGTAATCTCATGCATGCCAAATCTTGCAAGGAAAATACACATGCAAGTTGATACCTGCAATGAAGCTTGTTGTGGTCGCTTTCGCCTGCCTTTCCCTACTTGATCATTGCTTCCTCTTGCCTTCTTTGCTTTCTTTCTCCAATACCAAAGTGCTCCAAGAAAAATCTAAGTGTCCAAGAGTATGAGAGAGAGAGTAATGAGAGAGCTCCAAAACTGAACTGACCAAGTCTTACCCACTGATCCTCATAAGCCTTTTTATTAATGAAGCCTCTATTTCCTTCATTTTTGATTATTTTCCTCCATTTTCCTCCTCACATACAACTTGTGACCTTTCACATCATTTTTCTCCTAATTTCCATTATTTTCCTTCATTTTCCTCCTAACATGCAACCTGTGACCTTTCACCTCCTTCTTCTCCTAATTTCCATTATTTTCATAAATAAATGTGCCAAAATACCTTTTTGCCTCTTTAATGTCTTAGCCATTGCCTTTTCCAATTTCCTTAGCCATAAACAACCAAGTGAACACCCCCTAGGATGTCTTTCCCTCCATTCAGCTTGGAATAGATGTCCCATCATCCGTGGTATTTATATATTTTTACATGGAATTTTCACCAGGGTTGTTACAAACCTGTTGTTCCCTTGATTTTCGTTTCCCTTGAAGTTGTTATTGTTGTCATCATCTATTGGAGTATCCTTCTTGTGAGGACACTCTCTAGTGGAGTGGCTAAACCTATTACAATTGAAGCATCTTCCTTTTCTTCCTTCTTTGAATCCCGTCTTGAATCCTTGACCTTAATTTCTTGGACCAACATTTTTCTTCCTTTTAGAATGGGCAGAGAAGGCAGTAGGATTGTTTCCATTTGAAGGCTTTTTTGTTTCCATCTTCCTCATTTATTCTTGAGTGCATCTAGCAAACAATTCATCAAATAATGGAATCCTGTCATTTTTTAGGATGGTAGTGTTTACCACATCCCATTCTCTTGTAAGGCCTCCAAATGTGATAAGAGTAAGCTCCCTGCCACCAATGACTTCCCCAATAGATAGGAGATCATTCTTGATCTCGATAATCCTTATGAAGTAGGATTGGATGGATTCTCCTATATCCATCTTGATGTCTTTCAACTTTTTCTTGAGAAAGAGAACTTGATTTTGTATTATTTACTTTGAACACCCCAACCAGCTTGTCATACATCTCCTTAGATGTTTCCAAATAAAAAATATAGGCAAATAAAGGTTTTTGAATAGAATCAACAATAATTTTCTTAACTTTAACCTCACCTTTGTTGTACTTTGTTTATGCAGCAGCAAATGCATTTGAAAAAGGCTCCACTACTCTTCCTTTGACATATTCCATGGCATCATTTTCTTTCAATGTTAGACATAGAGACATCTTCCATGTGTGATAGTCAGATTTGTCCTTAATCTTGTCCTCATATTTGAAGTAAGATGTAGTCATCATTGGGACTAGTTCCACGTCCTTGTCCAACAACTTTGCTTATTGATTTAATTTCCCCAGTCTTGCTTGGGCTTTGTCTTCACCTAAGCTCTAATACCATGTTAATTTTAGATAAAAATGGTATGTTCTATGCTTTAGCAAAATTTACTTCAATGTTCCTTATTAGCCCAATGACAATTTCCAATTATTTCCAGTAGTAATGACATTAACTTAAACTCATTGACAATAAATGAAAATAGCACATAAAAAATGTGCAGAAGACAAGCCAAGGAAAGATGACATAAGATGTGGTGAATTTCAGGGAAAAAAACCCAATGTGGGGAAACCCTTAGATCAAATATTCTTATTATTCTTCGATAGTTCAATAGAGAGGGAGAGTACAAATATCAATTAACTTGCCCAAAACAGTCGTGTGAAATCAGCAGTCAACAATAGTCAATTGCATCCCTAACTACAAATTCAATGATGGTCAAAGAAACTCCAAAATATCCTCCAAGTAGCTTGGTCAACAACATATAAATTCGGCCTTCCAAGAGGGTCAAAGTAAACGAAAAACAGTTTGGTCAAACTAGTCAAAGGAGAGAGAATTTTTTTTGTAAATTATGTGGTCAAATATGAAGTCAACCCTAGTCAAATTGTCCCAAACTTCTTGAAAATTGTGCCAATAAATGCGGCCTTCACAAATCATATTTATGCCCACAAAAACGAAGTCAACGTTGATCAGAAGCACCTTGGTCAACGTTTTTCTATTTTCATGAAATTTTCGCCTAGCAAACAAACCCATAAATTAGTCCTCCTTTCACATCAGTGAAGTAGAGAAGGTTTCCTCCAAGTTGTACTTACCAATCAAGAGAGGAGAGAGATATATATGTGATGGGATGAGTGATATACAAGTGGTTGAATAACAATCAGTTGTCTGGAAATATTCCCACATCGCTCACTTCCATTTCTTCGTTGCATGTATTGTAAGTTTTTTTACAACAAAAGCTAGCATAATTATACCATGATTCTCATTATCACAATCGTCAGTAAGCCCAGGGATTCTTTTGGTTAATATAACATCGTATTCTGTGAACAGAGATTTGTCACACAACAATCTGAGTGGCCCAGTTCCTACAAGTGGCTCCTTCACACAGTTTACTGTTCAAAGGTAAGCTAAGCTATGCCAATGCTTATCATAGCTTGCAGTTCAACCATATCCCCTTAGATATTATATTAAAGGTAGAATAATAACTATATGTACTACTTCTGGTTCAGCTTCGCAAGAAACCCTAACCTGTACGGCCAAGTTGTGGGAAAGGTTGGGTTGTTAGTATCTTATGGAACTTTAAGTGTGGAGCAAGTAAGGGAGACTTGGCTTGTTAATATATCACTACCCTAGGATGATCCACTAAGACCACATGTTAGTAGTTAAGTGTTATTAAAGAAAATCTCTATAGAACTTGCATAATTATATAGTGATTTTCATTATCATAATTTTGTATCCTATGGAATGGCGTAAATATATAGTGATTTTCATTCTTATAATTGTTAGTAAGGTCAAGGAATATTTTGGTTAATTAAATATTGTATGCTATGAACAAAGATTTGTCACACAACAATCTACCATTCACATAAATGGATTGTTTACTAATCAAAGGTAAACTGAGCTATGTTAATGTTTCTAATAATTCCCAATTAACAATATATATAAAATAATAACTTAAAGATTAAATCATTAACCAGTGGGGGCTAAGTTATGGGGAAGGATATTGCAGAACAATAGTATTTTCTAGGAGTCAAGTTTAATAAGTTGTTGCAGGACTCAAGTTTGTTAAGATGTGGCAAGACTCAAGTTTTCTATGATGTTGTAGGACTGAATTTTTCTAAGATGTTGTACAACTAAAGTTTTCCCAATTGTTGTAGGACTAAAGCTTGCTAACATATTGTAGAACTGAAGTTTGCTAAAATATTGCAAAACTGAAGTTACTAGTGAGATTGTGGACATAACTATACTTGTATGTTGCAGTCAAAAGTAAAAAGGAAGATGGAGAGCCTGAAATCTATGGTATCAAGGCAGTTGTATTAAAAAAAAATTGGAAGACTCACTTAGTGGATGGAGGGAGGGTCTTGCTCTGGGTCAAAGGTTTTCGGATGTCTCAAGTTGATTGTGTTCTACTACCTAATAAGAGTTTGTAGGATTATGTATAAATCAATACCATATATGTCTCAACACTATATTATGAAACCTAGGATTAGTTTAAGCATCCGATAAAATAGACAACTAACCTAAGTAAGGCCGAGCTCATATGATATGATGAAAATTTTGTAATGTATCTTTAAGACTTGAGCATACAACATTCTCATAGATCATAATTCTGTACTATCCAAACGATGTGATATATGATATGAATCTCCTCAAGTCCTATGGTAAAAAATTGGAGTATATTGCACAAAGACACTACAATATTTAGGTTGTTAACCTGGACAAGAATAAAGGCACCAAGAACATCTCTCCAGGTCTTGTCTATCATCTCTTCTAAGGAATGTGAATGACAAAGACCTTGAGAACCGAAATTCTGAGCATAAGAATGATATATAAGGAGATATGAGTTCATAATGTTCTTCAAAGGTGATCTAATTACAAAAGTGGAACATCTTTTGTGGACTAACAAGAGTTTGACTGGTTTTTCCCATCAAAGAGTGGTTTTTCACTGGCTAAGTGTCTACATATTGTGTTCTCCTTATATGTTTATGATCTTCATTGTTTGGAATTTGTCTTGATGATAAAAATATACTAACTACAAAGAAGAATTGATAAGAAGCATCACAAGAAAGTGTCAATTAGAAAAATAGAATTAATAAAATCCTAACCATGTTGCCCTAAATATTTCTCAACATGATATAAGAGATATGAAGAAAACGAAGAAAAAAATAGTCTTGAAGATCATATGGGTGTGAAAGAAAAAAATGTTAAAATTTGGGTACAAGAGGACAAGTGGTCCCCTAAGGCTTTGATCTTTGGCCTAGGGAAAAGTGTCGAAATTTATTTGTACTTTTTTCCAAATGTGATTTTATAAGTGGTAAAGTCAATTTAATTAAAAGTGAATTTATAAGTGGTAAAGTTACATTCTAATTTAAATTTGACTTTATAAGTGGTAAAATTACATTCTAATTTAAAGGTGACTTTATTAAAGTCAATGAAGAATTAGAAAGTGAAAAAGTGAATATGGAAATAAAAGGGTAAGTGGGTGTTTATTTAAGTGGGTGAGTTAAAAAATAGAAAGTGAGAATTAAATGCACATTTATTTTCATCCCTAGATCTAAATAAATCTAAATCATTAGATCTTAGGGTAACCCAAAAGGTTATTTAGAGAGTAAAAGGAGAAGAGAAGAGAAAAAAGATCAACTCGTTCTTTCATGAGCATTTGAGAGAAAGAGAAGAGAGAGTAAGGAGAAAATTTCTGAGCATTGGGGAAGTGGAGTAGCAAGAAGACGTTTCAGTAAATCTGGGTAATATCATTTATTGGTACGCATACCAAGACAAAATTGTACAATAGAAGAAAGGCACATAAATCGAGGAAGAGGGACAACAGCAAGGGCACAAATTGACACAAGTTTTGGGCATAATTTTTGAGGCAACCGTACTGCTAAAAATCTGTACGGTCCATACAATCCTTATAGCAGGTTCGAGGCATGATTTTTGAGGAAGGATGTACAACATTTAATGTTGTTTTATTGCTGGAAAAATTTTTGTTTCGGCTGTTTGCTGATTGGCACGATTTTCGAGGCAGAGTTCAAACATAGAAATCGAGATAAGTTGTAATTTGTGGTTGCTGGAATATTTACTATGTATTTTAGTTTCTCTATAAAAGCATTTCTAGAAATAAAGAAGAACTCTCAAACTAGTTTTCCCCAAGAGTTGTAGGGGGGTTCTTCCAATGTCACATTGACCGAAAATCACTGTGTTATTCTCTATGTGTAGCTGTCATAATTGTTTTGTGTTTTATTTTTGCAATTTGAACAGTTGTGAAATCTCTAAATTTGTGTTTTTAGAAAAATATTGTCATTTCCAATTTTTTAGAATTTTTATCATGCTTGGATTTAAAACTAAATGTAGGGAGTGATAAGGAAAACTGATAATCAGAGTGGGGGTTGAAATTTCTTCATGGTATTAGAGCTTGGTTGGCTGAAAATCACAGTATGGGACAACAAAGTGAAAATTATAGCAAGCTGATTTTTACGCAGAAAACAAAAACCTTTATCACAGATTTGAAAATTTCAGTTTGGTAGGATAGTGAAACATGTCTTTGGGTTTTAGAGTTGAAGACATGTTAGATGGGCGGAAAAACTATAATGCATGGAAGGATAGAATACAGAGAATTGTTGAGGAAGCAGAAGTCTATAGCATTATGGTAAATACCACATAAAACCCAGCAGTAGTACCTGCTAACCCTATACAGTTGGGAGAGTTTAACAAAAAGAATGCTAAGGAAAAATGATTGATTCTAGAAGGAATGAAAGCTCTTGTCATTCCTCATGTGTGAGGAAAGACTTATGCACATGAGATGTGGACAACCTTAACCAGTATTTACTAGAGCTCAAATGAAAACATAAAAATGGTCCTAAAGGATAAACTGAGTTGGTGAGGATTGCTTTGAATGGTCTTCCTAAGACATTGGAAAATTTTGTGGATGGCATTGTTGCACGGAAAAACCTTTTTGATTGGGAGAGATTGTGGGATGATTGCATTCAGAATGAGATCAAAAAGAAACATCTCGGAGCAACCAAACAGGTGGAGGAGGATGATAACATGGAATTGTTAGCAAGAGGAATGAGGGGCAGAGTAAAGGAGCAAGCTTCCAATGGTGGAGGAAAAGGAGAAGGTAAAGGCAAGCAGCGGAACAAGGAGAAGGATTATTCAAGTCAAATGTTGGAATTGTCAAAAGTTGGGACACTATGCTATTGTGTGTTGAGAGAAGAAGAACATGAAAGAGAGAGACAAACCCAAGGCAACTTCTACAGAGATAGAAAGCTTCTCAAAGAGCTCTAATCAGGAGTTTGGGTTCACATCTTGTGAGGCCACTAGTGCAAGGTCACCTTCCATACATTTTCAGAGGGAGTGTGCACTCCACGCTACTAGCAGAGCATCTTCTAGAATTTGGTATGTTGAGAGTGCCACTTCCTGCCACATGATAGAAGTTAGAGAGAACTTCTCAGAGCTTTCAGAGGATGATACTAATATGGATGTAGTACTTGGTGATGACAAAATCGTTAGAGCAGTCAGTGTGGGGACATTGACATTTGATAGGGGACCCAAACCTCCCTTCAAAGTGTCAGATGTTCTATATGTGCCTAGAATGAAGAAGAACTTGATATCCATATCAACACTTGAGGATAGAGGGTATGATGTGATGTTCAGTATAGGGCAGGTGCTTATATATCCTAAGGGAACTCTAGCTTCTTCAGCTAGAGTGATTGGTGTGTGCCATGCCAAGGTGTACAATTTCTCATTCCAGCCCTAATGGAATTAAGTAGCAGCACCCGAGACAAGACCAACATTAGATCTAGTAGTTCAGAGTTTTGTGAGAGTTGGCATGGCAGGATGGGGAACAAGTATCATGGGGCCTTGAGTACAACGCAGGATATCACCACTGGTGTGCTAGATTTCAGTTCTGATCACCATGATGTATGCAGAGAATGTGCTATGGGGAAGTTTTCCAGATCCCCTTTTCCCATCAGTGACAACAGAGGGATCCTTGACTTCATTCATACCAATGTGCGTGGTCGGATGTCTGTATCCTTGAGTGGCTATGAGTACTATGTTTTATTCATTGATGACCACTCCAGGAAGACATGGATTTATTTATTAAAGATCAAGGGTGAGGTATTCAAGCACTTTCAAGAGTTGAAAGCTCTTGAGGAAAACCAGATAGGCATGAAGACCAAGGTCCTCATGTCAAACAATGGAGGGGAGTATAACCTTGGTGAATTTGTTGATTTTTGTGCTGAGGTAGGCATTAGGAGGGATTTCACAGTTCCTTACAACCCTGAGTAGAATGGGGTTGCAGAGAGGAAGAACAGATCCATTGTAGGGGCTACAAAAGCCATGCTTCATTGGGGTTACCTTTAGTTTTATGGGAAAAGGCCTACAACATTGTTGTGTACTTTCAGAATAGGAGTCCACATTGTGCCTTGGGGAATGTGACTCTAGAGGAGGCTTTTTCTCGGAAGAGGCCTGATGTTGGGCACTTTCGTACCTTTAGGTGCCTTACATATTCCTATGTCCCCAAGCAAAACAGGACCAATCTAGAGCCCACTACAAACAAGGGATGTTTGTGGGTTATAACGAGACCTCGAAATCTTATCAAATTTATATTCCTACCCAGAAGAAAGTGGTTGTCAGGCAGGATGTGAAGTTTGAGGAGGAGAGAGCTTTCAGGAGATCACGAGAGTTAGAGTATCTAGAGTCACCAAACACTCAGGAGTAGTTGAGTCAATCACAAGGATCCAGTGGTCAGGGATCAGGAGGTACATCTATTATAGTGTCAGGTTGATCAGTGAGCAGTGGCTCTCAGAGTCATGTGGTTTTCTCTTCGAGTAGCATGTAGGGTAGTCCGTAGAGTAGTTCGTTGGGTAAACCACTAATGGACAATTGAAATGGTACTTTAGCATCTACAGCCACAGATTCAGGCATGAGGTCAGTTAGCAGGCGTTCAAGAGTTCCAGCTTCTGATGATGATGAGGATTCTTTAACTCTAGTGCGAGAAGTATGCTCAGGAAATAGGAAGCCCAAATGGCTTCAAGATACCTTGCGCGAGGCCACATTAGTTGTTGGGCCAAAGAGATAGGTTAGAGAGAGTAAACCACCTAAGTGGTTCTATATTTATATGGCATTGGTAACACGTATTGCTGACTCCAAGCCTTAAAGTTATGAGGAGGCAGCTAGCTAGCAGGTCTAGAGAGAGGCCATGATGGAGGAGCATTCTTCTATTATGAAGAACAATGTTTGGGAGGTAGTGGTGAGACCTCAAGGTAAATCAGTTGTTACTTCCAGATGGATCTATAATATAAATCATGTTGTAGATCGCAGCATTGAGAAGTTCAAGGTCTATTTGTTGCGAGAGGGTTCTCGTGGGTAGAGGGAGTTTACTATGAGGATACCTTCACTCCTGTAGTTCGGTATACATCTATTCTCTCCATTATATCGATTACAGTATAAATGGGTTGGAAGATCCAACAGATGGATGTGAAGATTGAATTTTTCAATGGCTTCATTCATGAGGAGGTTTATATTGAGTAGCTGTAGGGCTTTGAGGTGCATGGGAAGGAGTCCCATGTATGTAGATTGAAAAAGGCACTCTATGTCCTAAAGCAAGCTCCTAGAGCTTGGTAGTCAAGGATTGATACATACTTGTAGCGGATGGGCTTCACAAAGAGTGAGGTTGATCCGAACCTATACTTAATTGTGGTGGGTGAGGAGCCTCTTATTCTGGTGTTGTATGTTGATGACTTGATCATCACTGATGCAGAGAGATTCATTGAGGGCTGCAAGAGAGATCTTGCTTCAAAGTATGAGATGAAGTATATCAGCTTGATGCATTATTTTCTGGGATTGAAGGTGTGGTAGGAGGAGGGGAATTTATTCCTAGGACAAGGGAAGTACATTGTGGATATTCTTAGCAGATTTCACATGGAGGACTGTAAACCCATGTCTACACCTATGATCACTAATTGGAAGAAGATTCAAGTTTCTGATTCTGAGTTGGTGGATCCTAATTTATATAGAAAGTTAGTTGGTAAATTAATGTATTTGGTCGACATTTGACAAGATATATGTTTTGGAGTTCACACTATGAGTTAGATCATGGGTGAGCCCAGGAGATTTTTCTTGGTGGTTGCAAAACACATTCTTGGTTACCTGGAGGGGACTATGGATTTTGGTCTAGATTATAGACAGGGTGATGGAGTGAGACTCGCAGGGTACATATATTCAGATTAGGTAGGTTGTGCTTCATATAGGAAGAGTACTTTTGGGTGCTATTTTGGGTTGGGTTCGATATTTGTGTCATGGATAAGCCAGAAACAAACTTCTTTTGCATTGAGTAGGTAGCTGACATTTTCACCAAAGACTTACCACAGGGCAAGCATGTCTACTTCAGAGACAAGATAGAAGTGGTGAGGAACACTTTCCTCGGTAAGAGGGAGTGATAAAAATTTGGGTACCAAAGGACAAGTGGTTCCCTAAGGCTTTGATCTTTAGCCTTGGATAGAGTGTCCAAATTTATTTATACTTTTCTCCTAAAGCGCCTTTATAAGTGGTAAAGTCAATTTAATTTAAATGTGACTTTATAAGTTACATTCTAATTTAAAAGTGACTTTATAAGTGGTAAAGTTACATTCTAATTTAAAAGTGACTTTATAAGTGGTAAAGTTACATTCTAATTTAAAGGTGAGTTTATTAAAGTCAATGAAGAATTAGAAGATGAAAAAGTGACTATGGAAATAAAAGGCTAAGTGGGTGTTTATTTAAGTTTGTGAGTTAAAAAATAGGAAGTGAGAATTAAATGCACATTCATTCTCATCCCTAGATCTAAACAAATCTTAGCCAGTAGATCTTAGAGTAACCCAAAAGGCCATTTAGAGAGTAAAAGGGCAAGAGAAGAGAAAAAGATCAATTCGTTCTTTCATGAGCATTTGAGAGAAAGAGAAGAGAGAGCAAGGAGAAAATTTCTGAGCTGTGAGGAAGTGAAGAAGAGCAACAAGAAGACATTTCAGCAAATATGGGTAGTAGCATTTATTTGTACGCATCCCAAGGAAAAACCATACAGTAGGAGAAAGGCACAGCAATCGACGAAGGGGGACAACAGCAAGGACACAAATTTCGAGGCAAGTTTTGGGCATGATTTTTTAGACAATCATACTAATGAAATCTGTACGGTCTGTACAGTCCTTACAACACATTACAAGCACAATTTTTAAGGCATGTCGTACAACATATAAGGTTCTTTTATTGCAGGAATTTTTTTTGTTTTGGATGTTCGCTGATAGGAATGGTTTTCGAGGCAGAATTCAAGCATGGAAATCAAGATAAGTTGTAATTTGTGGTTGTTGGAATTTTTGTTGTGTATTTCAGTTTCTCTGTAAAAGAATTTTCAGAAATAAACAAGAGCTCTCAAATTAGTTTTCCCCAAGAGTCGTAGGGGGTTTTTCCAGTGTCACATTTACCAAAAATCACATTGTTATCTTCTATGTGTGGTTGTCATAATTTTCCTGTGTTTTATTTCTGCAATTCCAGCAGTTGTGTAATCTCTAAATTTGTGTTTTCATAAAAATATTGTCATTTCCAAATTTTTAGAATTTTTATCATGCTTGGATTTAAAACTAAATGCATGGAGTGATAAGGAAAAGTGATAACCAGAATGGGGGTTGAAATTTATTCAAAGAAAGGACTATGCATAAATGAATACCATATATGTCTCAAAACTATATTATGAAACCTAGGATTAGTTTAAAGATCCAATAAAATAAACCACCGACCTAAGTAAGGTCGAGCTCCTATGATATAAGGAAACTTTTGTAAAGTATCTTTAAGACCTGAGCATACAACATTCTCATAGATCATAATTATGTACTATCCAAAAATTGTGATCTATGATATGAATCTCCTCAAGTCTTATGGTAAAAAATTGGACTATATTGCAGAAAGAAATTACAAAATTTAGGTTGTTAACCTAGACAAGAATAAAGGCACCAAGAAGATCTCTCTAGGCCTTGTCTGTCATCTCTTTGAAGGAATGTGAATTAAAAAGACCTTGAGAACTGAAAATCTAAGCATAAGAATGATATATAAGGTGATATGAGTTCATATTGTTCTTCAAAGGTGATCTAATTACAAAAGTGGAACATTTTTTGTGGACTAATAAGAGTTTGACTGGGTTTTCCCCTCAAAGAGGGGTTTTTCCCTAGCTAAGTGTCTACATCTTATGTTCTCCTTTTATGATTATGATCTTCATTGTTTGGAATTTGTCTTGATGATAAAAATATACTAACTACAAAGAGAATTGATAAGACACATCACAAGAAAGTGTCAATTAGAAAAACAGAATTAATAAAATCATAACCATGTTGCCCTAAATGTTTCTCAACATGGTATAAGAGATAAGAAGAAAACAAAGAAAAAAATAGTCTTGAAGATCATATGGTTTCAAAGAAAGAAAATTTTTGCCTATAAATCAATACCATATATGTCTCAAAACTACATTATGAAATCCAGGATTAGTTTAAGGATCCGATAAAATAGACAACCAACCTAAGTAAATGAGCTCCTATGATATAAGGCAACTTTTGTAAAGTATCTTTAATACCTGAGCATACAACATTCTCATAGATCATAATTATGTACTATCCAAAAACTGTGATCTATGATATGAATCTCGTCAAGTCTTATGGTTAAAAATTGGAGTATATTACATAAAGACACTACAATATTTAGGTTGTTAACCTGGACAAGAATAAAGGCACCAAGAAAATCTCTCTATGCCTTGTCTGTCATCTCTTCTAAGGAATGTGAATTAAAAAGACCTTGAGAACCAAAATTGTGAGCATAAGAAGAATGTGAAATACAAATACCTTGAGAACCGAAATTCTAAGCATAAGAATGATATATAAGGAGATATGAGTTCATAATGTTCTTCAAAGATGATATAATTACAAAAGTGGAACATATTTTGTGGACTAATAAGAATTTGACTGGGTTTTCCCCTCAAAGAGGGGTTTTTCCCTGGCTAAGTGTCTACATCTTGTGTTGTCCTGTTATGTTTATGATCTTCATTGTTTGGAATTTGTCTTGATGATAAAAATATACTAGCTACCAAGAAGAATTGATAAGAAGCATCACCAGAAAGTTTCAATTAGAAAAATAGGATTAATAAAATCCTAACCATGTTGCCCTTAATATTTCTCAACATGGTATAATGGATAAGCATAAAACAAAGAAAAAAAAAGTGTTGAAGATCGTATGGATTTAAAAACACAAAAAAGGATTTTGTATAAATAAATACCATATATGTCTCAAAACTATATTATGAAACCTAGGATTAGTTTAAGGATCTGATAAAATGGGCAACAAACCTAGGTAAGGCCAAGATCCTATGATATAATGAAACATTTGAAAAGTATCTTTAAGACCTGAGCATAAAATATTCTCATAGATCATAATTCTGTACTATCCTAAAACGGTGATCTATGATATGAATATCCTCAAGTCTTATGGTTAAAAATTGGAGTATATGGCAGAAAGACACTACAATGTTTAGGTTATTAACCTAGAAAAGAATAAAGGCACCAAGAAAATCTGTCTAGGCCTTGTTTGTCATCTCTTCTAAAGAATGTGAATTACAAAGACCTTGAGAATCAAAATTGTGAGCATAAGAAGAATGTGAATTACAAAGACCTTGAGAACCAAAATTCTAAGCATAAGAATGATATATGAGGAGATATGAGTTCATAACGTTCTTAAAAGGTGATCTAATTACAAAAGTGGAACATATTTTGTGGAATAAGAAGATTTTGACAAGGTTTTCCCCTGAAAGAGGGTTTTTTCCCTCGCTAAGTGTCTACATATTGTCTTCTCCTAATATGTTTATGATCTTCATTGTTTCGAATTTGTCCTAATGATAAAAATATACTAACTACAAATAAGAATTGATAAGAAGCATCACAAGAAAGTTTCATCCTAACCATGTTTCCCTAAATAGTTCTCAACATGGTATAACAAATAAGAAGAAAACAAAGAAAAAAATAGTCTTGAAGATTATACGGGTTTTAAAGAAAAAAAAGGACTCTGTATGAATCAATACCATATATGTCTCAAAACTATATTATGAAACCTAGGATTAGTTTAAGGATCCAATAGACAACAAGCCTAAGTAAGGCTGAGCTCCTATGATATAAGGAAACTTTTGTAAAGTATCTTTAAGACCTGAACATACACCATTCTCATAGATCATAATTTTGTACTATCCAAAAACTCTTATATATGATATGAATCTCCTCAAGTCTTATGGTTAAAAATTGGAGTATGCTACAGAAAGACACTACAATATTTACGTTGTTAACCTGGACAATAATAAAGTCACCAAGAAGATATCTCTAGGCCTTGTCTGTCATCTCTTCTAAGGAATATGAATTACAAAGACCTTGAGAATCAAAATTGTGAGCATAAGAAAAATGTGAATTTCAAATACCTTGAGAACCAAAATTCTAAGCATAGGAATGATACACAAGGAGATATGATTTCATAATGTTATTCAAAGGTAACCTAATTACAAAAGTGGAACATCTTTTGTGGAATAATAAGAGTTTGACTAGGGTTTTCCCTCAAAGAGCGGTTTTTCCCTCGCTAAGTGTCTACATCTTGTGTTATCTTGTTAAGATTATCATGTTTATTGTTTGGAATTTGTCTTGATGATAAAAATATGCTAACTGAAAAGAAGAATTGATAAGAAGCATCACCAGAAAATGTCAATTAGAAAAATAGAATTAATAAAATCCTAACCATGTTGCCCTAAATGTTTCTCAACATGGTATAAGAGATAAGAAGAAAAAAAAGAAAAAAATAGTCTTGAAGATCATATGGGTTTCAAAGTAAAAAAAGGATTGTGTATAAATCAATACCATTTATATCTCAAAACTATATTATGAAACCTAGGATTAGTTAAGGACTCGATCAAATAGATAGCCAACCTAGGTAAGTCCAAGCTCCTATGATGTAAGGTAACTTTCTTAAAGTATCTTTAAGACCTGAGCATATAACATTCTCATAGATCATAATTTTGTACTATCCAAAAACTGTGATCTATGATATGGATCTCCTCAAGTCTTATGGTTAAAAATTGGAGTATATTGCAGAAAGACACTATAATATTTAGGTTGTTAACCTGGAAAAGAATAAAGGCACCAAGAAGATCTCTCTAGGCCTTGTCTAGTATCTCTTCTAAGGAATGT